>JABFPJ010002240.1:0-20574 GCA_022817425.1 Gryon sp. ZL-2020
AAGTCTATTTTACCGACAGTGACAGTATAAATTGTTTTACGATAATATTTCTAAGTTCAATGAAATATTGTACAATCCGGCTCTCTTAGCTTCTTCTATGATAAATTACAAATTTTTTGCTTATTTTTTTGTTGCTAAAAAATGAATATACAATTAGAAATCTTCGAACTACGAAAAACTTCATTTCTGACAAAGTTCAGTTGAATACGAAAAACGAGTTCGCAAAATTCTCGACACAGAAGCATTTGTAAAGCAAGAAAAAGTGATCAAAAGTTAAAGAATTCAATTTTAAATAAGCTAAAAGAGCCCGATTTTACATATTCTTGAGAAATACAACATTATTGTAATAAAACATAACTCAAAAGAGGTTATGTCATTTCGAAGTTGATCCGCCATTGATATTTCACCTTAAAGTTAAAGGGAGATGAAGTGCACAACTTGAAAAGTGTTCAAATTTACTGAAAGATTGGAAAATTGAACATCTTACATGCTGTTGGTTGTATTTACCTGTAACTTGAAACGTGGGTACAATGCCATTTATAATATGAATCGAATTCGAAAACCAAACATTTATAATAATATGCTATTATTTTAAATAAACTAATATGCATGAGTGTATTTATTAATATTAGTTTTGTAAAGCATATTTATTAATAACCTTTTAACGCCATTTATAATATGCAACAATTTCGATATCTATCATGATTTATATGATTATTTCATTATTTTCAATAAATGAAGTTGCGATAATAACCTGCAGTGCCATCTATAAAATTTACCACATTCGACATGTAACAATTTATATAATATGCCACAATTTTTTATTAAATTAAATTGCAATAATGACATAATAATACTAGAATGCAACGCTATCTGTAATACGCATTTAATTTTAAACAAACTTTATTATTAGAATTTTGTGTTTAGAATCTAAATCAAATTCTTATTGTATTTTCTTCCTCATTACGCGGAAAGAAAATCCAGACGATGCTAGCTGAAATCCTTCAATTATGATCGTTTAATTTTTATTTAGGAGTATTAGCATAAAATATAACCTTTTATTTATTGACACTTACTGCAGCATTCGATAAGATTCATGGATGATTGCTGAATTCTTCGTTAAGGTACGATTGCTCAAGACTTAGGAGATTATCCTCTAAGTTTTGAGCAACCGCGCGCATGCGTCAACAAAACACAAGACAAACGAATATGATTCTAATTGATTGGCTGACGCGTTGCTCAAGACTTAAGGGATAATCCCTGAAGTCTTGAGCAATGATACCATATTCTTTCAGTTATTATTGCATATATGTGTGTTATAGGTTAAAGCCACAAATTTAACTGATACGAGCTGAAAAACAATTAAGCTGTTATACGTGAAGTGTTTCTTATGGAATAATCGCTTGCATTTTTTTCAGTGTACATTATGTTTTTCTAATTTTTAAATTATCTTAAAAATTCCGCCAAAATAATGAAATAAAAAGTTTCTATTTAAATGATGTGTTACTTTTATTATTTGAATTATATATAAATAATTACTATAATGAATTTACATTATTTCAAAATTTAAATTCAATATAGTAATATAATAAAATACCGCTAAATTATTGTAGTAATAAATTTCTTTTTAATATGTTGTAATAATCCCAAGAAAATAATTTATTAAAAATTCATTCATATTTAATTAATTTAGAACAGCCGCCAAAATAATGTTATTATTATTTGAAAAATAATAAAATTTTTGAACATCATTTTAAAATTGCCGCCAAAATATTTGTATTTTAATTGAACAATTTATTTATATGAAAATTACGTTGAATTTTTTAATGATTATGAAAATAGCAATTTTGCTACTAAAAATCACCGTGAAAATGATAAAAAATAAATAATATTTATAAAAATAATTACCATTTTGCATTTTAATTATATCATAATTATTGCTAGAATATTATAATTATAATAAATTTTATTTAAATTATTTTAAAATGCTACCAAAATGATTTCAATTGCAAAATAAATTTGTATTCCATTCTTAAAAAGTAAAGCTCTCTCTGAAGTTGCAGTTAACACATCGTAAATGCGCACGCATTCATTTCTTCTGCTCAAGCATATTGTCTGCTTTTTTTTCGCGTAAGGCGTCGCGTCATTTTTTTTACAGCAAATCATCTCGTGGCAAATCATGCATTCATTATATTCATCATCTCATTGTATTTTCGTACGTTATACGTTATCGTATTTGTATTTTTATCATTAAAAAAAGTTGCATTCTTCAGAATGACTTCTATATTTTCTTCTTTTTTCGTACGGTTTAATTCATCAAGTATTTACATGATGCTAACGTTTTCGTCAAAACAATAGTGAATTCACGTCAAACAACTCGACTGAGACGAATTCATTGACGAGTCGAAATACGTTAGACTGTTGCAATTTTTTACATTAACCAAATTTCAATAGTACAAATTAAATAACAAATTTTATTCTTAAAAACTTCTTAAAATACAATTTTCAACCAAATGAGCAATTCAACTAAAAAAATTGTTTAACGACAAAGTTGGCAAATTGGAATTTTGTCGTTGACGAGCACTGGCAACTTAACAAGCAGCTGATTGGTGCGTTGAAATCAACACGCAAACGCCAAATATACCCACTGACTGCTGCCGGTCACAAATCGGTCACAAATCGTTTAACCTCAAAGTGTTTTGCTATCGCCGAGTCACGTCAACAAATAAGTGTAGTTTTGTAATTTGTTGGAGCAATTCGCATACGCGCGTGGGATACAAGCTGAAGCCATCATTTACAAAAAAAGTGTTTTGTTTTTCGTTCCTCGTGTAAATTTTTTTGTGAGAAAAGCTGAGATGGACGCCGAAAATTATGATTATGAATTGTTCACCGATGAGGAAGTTGCCAGCATATCAATAAATGACAAAAATGTGTGAGTATATAATTATCATAATGATTTGAACATATAACCTCAAAATCAATCAATTTTTTTAAATATTATTACATCTCACTTATTTTTTTATTAGTAACATTTTTTTTCGTCATTTTATTATTAAAAAATATTACAATAATTTCTAATTTCGTTTTTAATTTCTAACCATTTTTTATTATTAAAAAATAAAAAAACGTATTTTTCAGGGAACTTTTCGCCTTGATTTATTCAGCGACAGCCCCGATAACTGTAGGAAATCTCAAAAAGTATGATGTTATGAAATTTATGATCTCCAACAAAAAGGATAAGTTTATTCAATGTGCTATTTGGGACAAAGATATTCCACTCAAACGCTTGATGATTAATCTTGGTTCGGTAGGTTAATAACAACTTAAAATCTCTAACTTAAAATCTATAGAGCTGTTTATATTTATTTTTTTCTCATATTATTAATTTAATTTTACAGATCGTTCATATCAATGGCGCATGGGCATGTGCAGTTGAAGCTAAATACAACAAAGGAAGTGTCCCCTTTGAGTTGACAATCAAATCTTTTACTGACATCCAAGTAATTGAAGAAAATGTCCCCCTTGAACCAATGCGAGAAGATCCTACCGCAATTCTAATCGATGACGTCGGACATCATGAGGGACAATTTGTTGGTTAGTCAACTTGGTTAGATTAAAAAAATAATAAAGTAAAAAACACAAAAATTAATATATACTGGAAACATAGAATATTTAAATAAAAATGTTATTAATTGAATTATAAAAAAAACAAATAAATTAGAAGAAAATCATTGTTAAAAAATAAAATTGAATAAAAATAAAGTTTTGTTTAATTAAACAATGAAATATAATTTATGATATAATTATTAAATCTAAATTAATAAAATTAAGCGTAATATGAATACTTCGTTGAATATTGAGTTAAAATTAATGAATATGAATTAGCATTAACATTTTTGATTTATAGTTTTTGAGGGTTATGTGAAGACGCCATTCCAGCTGATCTCTTCATGAGGTGCCGCGTCATATGGAAGTTCAACATTGTGTAAGGGTATGCGTACCGCGGCTCAAAACAAATGCGATCGAATGGAAATTTGCGTGTGCCAGTATATGCAAAATGAGAACATTCAAGTCGGCACGAAAATTAGGGTCAAAGGAATCCCCAAAGAAGAATTAGGTAAATATGAGAACAGAAATTATTACCAGATTTCCAGATTCATAAATGTCAATTTTTACATGTTTTTAATTTATTAATCCTAAATTTTTTCAGATAAGTACAACAACTCGAAGTTGTTTTTGGAAATTAGAAGGATGGACGATATCGACGTTGTTCCTGGAGAGAAGAGAAGTCTGTAGATATGGTGAAGTGCGTGAAGCTTGCAAAAAAATCGCGCTCGGAATAAGCTCTTACATGATAACGAATATGGGTGTCATTTCCCACCATCTATATTTTTCAAGCATGTTTTTTTTAATCATTATAATGCACTGATTGATATTATATTCTTTAATTGTTTGAAGTTCGAAAATTCGATTGATGAATTCAACCGAGTTACTTTCTATTGTATTACTTTCTATTGTATTAGTTCTATACTTTATTTTAAATTTGCGATGCGATTTATGTATTTAACATTGTTTTTTGATTTTTTGAATGTGAAATGTTTTTTTGCATTATTATGATTAATCATCATTAAAAAATAACGTCTTTTTTTTACTTTTGTGATTTAAGAACAACAATGTTGCTTGCATGTTCCTACGACAATGATCTCATGAGAATGTGATACGCTTATATAATTGTGATCATTAACATAATTAAGAAAAATGTATTGTTAACTACAAGTAGGCTATATTCTTAAGTGAAATGATGTTAATTTATCAATGATGCAAACTAAAAAATTCTATGTAACTTAAAAAAAATATGTTTGACTCATTGAAATGTTTATAATTACTTTTTTAATTAAAAACAATAAATTGATCATTTTCCAAAAAATGTATTTATTGTTTCTTTCATTATTTTCTGCTGTTGTACATTTTGTTTTATCAAACAAAATTTCTGGAACATTGATATTTTACTGTGTGTAAAATAAATATATACAACAAAAAATATTAATTAAATTATTAATGTGTTGAAAATTTATATGTTAAATAATACAATTAATCTTAATCTAAAAAAAATAGAGAAATTATTTTAGTCAGTCGTTTTTTTTCGATGTTTCAATTTTCACGCACAAAAGTGTTACTAACCCTATATTTTTATTGACAGGAACCGAATGAACTTGTCGTTTTCTTCACAAAACAAATCAAGAAGTGTTCGTTATACTAAGAGATAACGATTAATTACCAGCAAACAAAGTTTAATTGTATCATTGACAAAAAGTAAAAGGTGAATTTGTTCGTTATACAAATACTCAGTGTTGTAAAAGCGAGTGAAAAATTCAACAATATTTTGATGGCATGATAATGTGATAAAATCATCAGGTGAGTATTTTTAGGTTATGTTTATAGATTTCTGATTTCTAAATCGTTCTTTTAATTTTAAGTAAAGTTTTCAACATTTCAATTAACATAATTAATAATAAAATTAATCTTTAAAAATCGTTCTAATTTTGTTGAATCACATACCTTTTGTTTTTTTGTAACATTTTCAATTTCGTCTTTGGAATGCATTTTGTGAAATGAAATTTTTTAACGAAAATGTATAATCGAAAAAGATACTAACTGCGATACAGCAACTCCCCTAAATTTTACTTTTCACAATCAACAAATCTCTCAAATACTGTTTAAATATCGCAATGTTAATCACATTCATAACTTGCGGTAATAAGTATCAAAGTTAGTCACTTTATAATAATTTTTTTAACATTTTTGTGATTTGATAATTAATATTTCCAATCACACATATTTTCGGGCTTCATCACTCTGTTATTTCAAAAGACCAACAACTTAGTTATTGTCTAAAAGTAAATTTTCATTGAAAAGGACGTAAACATTCAATAACAATAGAATTCATTTGTAAGTGGCATAGGATTAAATAGGCGCCATTGTCCAGAAAAAAGAGTTCACAGGTAAATTTAAATAAAGTTTTGTTTGTTTAATGCAACATTTATTCAAACCCGCATTTGTTAAAAAAACATAAGAACTAATCACATTTTTATTTTTTTAGGTTTTCATTGGACTCACAGGTTCTGGAAAACATTTTTCCAGAATAAAAATGAAGTAGAAATAACGACAATTTTATAATTAATAATATATCTGTCAACATTTAACATCGCATTTTTTTCGATATATATTAATAATATAATCTAAGTAATATATATTATTTACAATAAAATTTGAATTATATGAAAGTGAACTTTTTGGAATTTGAATTATTGAATCTGAACCCCTGATACTGAACCATAAAATCTGAACCACTGAATCTGAACCATAAAATCTGAACCACTGAATCTGAACCACTGAATCTGAACCACTGAATCTGAATCACTAAATCTGAACCATTGAATCTGAACCATAAAATCTGAACCACTGAATCTAAACCACTAAATTTAAACCACTGAATCTGAATTACAGAACCCGAATTACTGAACTTGAATTACAGAATCTGAATTACTGAATCTGAATTACTGAATTTGCATTTTACTGAACTGAACTCTGATACTTTTCTACAGAATTTCGAATTTCTAAAAGAATATTAATTAATCCTTTGAATATCACACTTTTGACCAATTTTTTTTCATTATTCTTAATTTCTCGCAAATAAAATTAGTTATTTTTACTTTTGTTACAACAAGTATTACTGACTATTTACTTTCTGACTATTTTGAATAATCAGTAAAAAACTTTTTTTAAGATAATTTCAATTATTTTGATTTTTAATTATTATAGTTAAACGAAAAAGCATCATGCCAAGAAGAAAAGTGCAAAGGACTCAGGAACAAGAATTAGAATACCAGGAAATGAAGAGATTAAAAAACTTGGAAGCTCAACGTAAGTATAGACTTAAGAAAAAAGAAAATCAAAAAGCTTCATCCAATGCACTGAAACAAGCAGTGACTCTTTCAGAAAATCTACCAAATCGTGATGTTCATTCCCAAATTGCTCCTACTACATCTTTCAATCAAAGAGAAGCACAGACTAATTTTCATATCAAAAACATTTCAATTAACGAAATTATGGAGAACAACATCGGAAAAATGGACAAGCAATGTAAGTATTGTGGTGGACTTCATTTTAAAAATGAAATAGTCACTAAAGATGCTGAAAGTTTTAGTGGATGTTGCGGTCATGGAAAAGTGCGTCTAGATCCAATGCCTGATTTTCCTGTAATTCTAAAATCACTTTTTGACGGAACACATCCTAATTCATCCGAATTTTATGAGAATATTCGATGCTACAACAATGCATTTGCATTTGCATCTTTCAATGCAAACTTGGTCAAGTTCAACGGAAGACCTGGTCCATTTTGTTTCAAAATTTCGGGTCAGATTTATTATCAGATTAATACGTCTTTGTATCCAGCTAATGATGAAGCTCCAGCATTCGGTCAATTATTCATATTTGATCAAAACGAATCGTTACGACACTGTTCATCTTTTTTTGATCATCTCAATCCTGACACTTTAAAATCTTTAGACGACACTATGCGACAGTACAACATTTTTTCACAATCTTATGAAATGATGGGTCAAGAATTGCGAAATCAAATGCAATCTAATAACAGTAATCCTTCTGAGTTACAATTACTATTTTCTCTGAAACCAGGTATGGATCAACGACGATATAACTTCCAACGTGTGAATGAAGTTGCTACAATTTTCTCAACAACTGCAGATGGAGAAGTTCCTGAATCTTACGTAACGATTCGAAACAAAAACACCAAATCTTTGCAAATTGTAAGCACAATGGATCCAAATGTTGAACCTTGGATTTATCCAATTCTATATCCTCATGGAACACAAGGATGGCATCGTAATATCATGCAAGTTAATAATAACCGTCGAGTAACACGGAGAGATTACACAAAATATCTCTTATCTATTAGAAACGGTACCTTCAATCAATTCCTCATGGGTCGCCGATTGATGCAACAATGGGTTGTCGATTCATATGTCAAAATCGAGAAAGACCGTTTAGAATATTACAAATCGCATCAAAAAGAGCTTCGGGTGGAAACGTACAAAAATCTCACCGATTATCTAAACACCAGTGCTGCAAACACTAACTCGACTATCGGCAAACTGACTATTTTACCGTCGACTTTTGTTGGATCACCACGAAACATGCTTCAGCATTATCATGACTCGATGGCTATTGCCGACAATTCGGTAAACCAGACATTTTCTTAACAATGACATGCAATCCAAATTGGCCAGAAATAAAGGAAAACCTTTTGCCTAGACAACAACCATGTGATAGACCAGACATAGTGGGACGTGTTTTTGACATTAAAAAAGATGAATTAATAAATATCATTGTAAAAGAAAATTTGTTCGGTAAGGTGATTGCTTATGTCTACGTCATTGAATTTCAAAAACGAGGCTTACCACATATTCATATGCTTATAAGTTTAGACAAGAACAGCAAAATGAAACACCTGAAGCTATCAATGAAATTATTTCTGCGGAGATACCTGATCCAACAATTCATCCAATATTACATGATGTTGTGATGAAAAACATGATCCACGGACCTTGCGGTGATTGGTGTAAAATTAAAGGCACATGCTCCAATCACTATCCAAAAACTTTTCAACGAGAAACTACTCTGAATGACAATGGATATCCCACCTACTAAGAAGTGACACTGGTATTACTTATGAAAAATCAAGTGGATTCAGAGTTGATAACAGAAACGTGGTCCCTTATTGTCCCCAGTTGTTGAAACATTTCAACTGAATATGAATGTCGAAGTTGTCTCCAGTATACAATCTGTAAAATATATTTATAAATATATCTATAAAGGACATGACGCTGCTTCTGTTATTATACAGACAAACGGAACTGCAGAATCAGTTATTGATCATGACGAAATAAAACATTTCGTGGAAACCAGATACGTAAGCCCAATTGAAGCCATTTGGAGAATTTTTAGTTTTAAGCTGCAAGATAAAAGTCACACGATTTATCGTTTACCAGTTCATTTACCTAACGAACATAGCATCATCTTAGACGATACATCTAACAATGATAACTGTCTTTAGCATTGAATCAGGTAACGATGTTAATGGAATATTTTAATCTGAATAAAAGAAACGAAATTGCTCAAAATTACTATTATTCAGAAATCCCACAACACTTTGTTTACAAACACAAAGTTATTGATGGCAAACGAATTTTTCGCTGGCACGAAAGACAGAGTCATTTCAAATGTATAGGTCGTATGTCAGTCCAGCTCAAAAGGAATTGTTTCACTTGAGAATATTGTTATTATCAGTTAAAGGAGCTACAAGTTTTGATGATTTGAAAACAGTGAATGGAGTTTTACATCCGACATTCGCTGCAGCTTGCTTGGCATTAGGATTAGTAGAAAATGATGAAGAATGGCGAAAATCAATGATTGAAGGAGTGTCTTGGATGATGCCGCGTAAGCTCAGATATTTGTTTGTTCGAATTTTGATACATTGCCATCCAAAAGAACCTAACGAAGTATGGCAAGAATTCAAATCAGCAATGTTTGAAGATTATGCAAGAAACTATGACTTATTGCAAAGTCAAAAGATGGCCTATGACGACATTATTCGATTATTAAATGAGCAAGGTTATCATGACTTCAAAGTTGCTGACATGAATGCAATGCAACCAATTGTGAATGTCGTCGTTCCTACTTCACCGGAACAGTATATGGAAATTGGAATTCGTCAATATGATATGATGAACATGACTCAAAAAAAGTGTGTTGATGAAATTTTAGATGCTTTGGACAACAATCGTAACAACAGAAACTTTTTCATAGATGGACCTGGTGGATCAGGTAAAACTTTCATATACAATACTCTTTACCATTTGATTAAAGGCCGACAAATGAACGTTAGTACGATGGCATTCACTGGAATAGCTGCAACATTATTACCAGAAGGTAAAACCGTGCATAAGACTCTAGGATTATCAGTGCCGTCATTCGCAGATTTTTCTTCCAACATTAAAGCGCAAACGGAACAGGGACAAACATTAAAAAATGTTGATGTGATCATCTGGGACGAAGCACCAATGGCTCCACGATATGCTTTGGAAATAATGGATCGACTTCTGAAAGATATAATGCAAAATAATGCACTGTTTGGAAATAAAATAATTGTTCTGGGAGGAGATTTTCGACAGTTATTACCAATTAAAGAGAATGGAACAAGAACTGAAATAATCAACCTATCCATCGAGTACAGTTGTTTGTGGAGGTATTTCAAAATATTCACTCTGACAGAAAACATGAGAGTTTTGCCACAAGAACTAGAATTTGCCAAATTTGTTTTGAACGTTGGAGATGGAAAATTAAATGATTATGACAACAACGTTGTCATTCCTTCTTCCTTATTGGCCGATTCAAATGTTGATATAGTACATGATACTTATGGCGAAGCATTGAAAAATCATGAATTCAGAAAAGCATCAACAAGAGCTATATTATCTGCACGAAACTTAGATGTCGACGAAATCAATAAACGTGTAGTTGATTTATTGGACGCCTCAACAGAGAAAGTATATAGCAGCATTGATAGTGTAGACATTTCTGATGACAACGGTGAAATTGCTGCAACAATTTTGCCAGAATATTTGCACACATTATCACCAACTTCATTGCCTCCCCATGAGCTACGTCTCAGACAATATTTTATAATAATGCTTATTCGAAACTTGAATATCAATAAAGGATTATACAATGGAACGAGATTATTGGTTCTTGATTTTAGCGAACACTTATTGAAGTGTGAAATTTTAACTGGTGACAATTCAGGAAATATAACATTCCTCAGTCGAATGTCAATTCTATGTGAAAATGTCTATCCGTTCAATTTCAAACGCAGACAATTCTCTGTTAAACTTGCTTTTGCTATGACAATTAACAAATCTCAAGGACAAACATTTGATAAGATTGGTATTGACTTAAGAAAAGAAGTATTCAATCATGGACAATTTTATGTTGCAATTTCAAGAGTAAAGTCTTGGGAGTCTTTGCAAATTTTTACAGGAAAAGAAAATGAACATCAAAAAGAAGTCAAAACAAAAAATTATGTTTACTCAGAACTGTACATGTGGACAATATGATATAAAATCCATTTATGCTTTTTTCAATAGAAAAAAAAAAATTTTATTTATATTAACCCACTCAGCCGGCTAAGGCTAAGATCGTCTTCAATTACCATATGATTCTAACCTTAGTCGGCTGAATGCGTTAAGTAAATTAAACTTTAATAAAGTTGAACACTATTTTTAAGTATTCTTTCATCGTCCACAGTCATGATTTTAACACAAATGCTTTGTGCAAGGAGATTCCTTTCATAAAACCTTTATCTTAGTCTCGCACAACAAATCAGTTGAAATAAATAAAAAAATCTACTTAGAAAATATTTTTCTACGTGTAAATACATGTATTACACATATCAATCGGAAACCTAAAATATTCTTTTCATTTCAGTAAAGTGAAACAAATATCATTTTCCACCAAAAAGTATTTTTAAAACGTTTTTTAAATAATTTCTTTATATTGTTTAAATATTTATGTTTATTACATTATTATAATAACTTGAAAATAGCAGGTTCATATTCTAGTTGTATAAAAATTGTCATAATTACTAATAACTCTCAAACTCGAATTCAAATTTCCGCGATTGAAATTGCAGTGACTAGCGACTAGTCGAAATTGAAATATGTGCCTTATTATGGTAAGACAAAAATCATCGTGGTAAGACAAAAATCTAGTAATGAGAAGAAACAATTTCTGCTGATTTTGACAGGTACCATAAAATCAAAATTAAAATGTGAGAAATATGATATTTGCAGCTTTTTTGTATTAACAATTTTCGTTTTTAGGGTAAAATAAAATATAATTTAGATAATTAACTAGATTTATGTATTTTTTGTTTGCAAAAACGTGCGAAAATGATGCGATTGAGGTTATGTAGGCCAAAATTGCAGAAAACAGTGTCGCTTGCGCCTTGGCTCGTCGGGGCGCTGGCGCGCCCCTTGATATGTGAATAAAATGTAATCTGAAAATAAAATAATAGAGCCTTTTATATATAACTTTTAAAATCTAGCATTATAACAAAAATAATAATTATCAAGATATTTTAGTGAAATATTTTTTTTTTTTACTTTTTTTACTTTTACTTTTTCGTGAATCTTTTTTGTTTAACCGTATCGACATTTTTTTGTTCTTGCAAAACAAAAAAGATGGTGAATCTTTTTTTTCGTTTTTCCACCTATGATCCTGCTAATATATAAATTTCAATCTACACGCACAATGAAAGTACAGTAAAAACTTCCGAAAGTACAGGAAAAATTGTTAGATCGTCAAGTAATCTCGGACTTTTTTGGTTAAATAGTATATTTTAAAGTAAAATTTAATAAAAATTCCTAACATTTATAATAGTTTCTGTAAGGCAGTATAGTTAAATTTAGTAAATACAGAAAGTAAATATTATCATTCAACAGAAATTATAAGACATAATAATTACGACTATAAGAAAATTATAAGACTATAATAATTACGAGATTTTGAAGTATTTGTTTGCCAGTATTTTTACAAAATTTCACATAACCAAAATGTCACAGGACAAAATGTCACATGACCAAAATGTCACAGGACAAAATGTCACATGATTTTGAAATTTCACATGTTTAAAATACCATATAAATTTAAAATAAGAAACTAAGAAAAAAAGGGGCAGAGCCCCTTACCGTAAAGACATATTATTTATTTAAATTGTTATTGTTATAATTGATACTGTGCCAAATTTGTTCTTTTAAATATACTGATTAATTTATCATAGAAACATGAAATATATTGATGTATAAATATATAAATGGCGAAAATAACATTATTATGCGACGAAATTTGGCAAGTAAATATTTGTATGAACCGTTTACCCGTCACGCCCGTCTCACCCGTCCACCCATCTGTCGGGCAACTTCGGTTTTTCTCCCGTCTACCCGTCACCCGTCTATCGGTCTCCCGTCCACCGGTCACCCGTCTACCCGTCACCAGTCCACCCTTTTACCCGTTTGACCACACTCAAAGTTAGTTTTGTTAGTTTTTTAAAAACTAACAAAACTAACTGCAATTATGCCAGAGTAATGCTACAGTGATGCCAAACTCAATGTTAGTTTTGTTAGTGCTTTTAAAAATTAACAAAACTAACCGCAATCATGCCGCAATCAATGAGTTATTACATTATGAATTTTTCATAATATAATAATATTATAAGTATTTTAATCATGTGACAATTTGGTCATTTTACATTTTGGTCATGTGACATTTTGTCCTGTGACATTTTGGTCATGTGACATTTTGCTTTTGTGATATTTTTGTATGTACCCGTAATTTTTATATTAAAATATAACAAATGCAGTCTGAGTCGTATTTCCAATACGACGTTAGCCACTGTTTATATTGCAGTGCATCAGTGGCTACGCGCGGGACTTCGTACTTATGAGGACGGCGGTTCAATTCTTATCAATTAAAAAACTTTGTCCAATTTAATTACCTAATCATATATATAAAAAATACCATCCTATAGAAAAGTAATTCGCAATAATAAATAAACCAAATAATAAAATAAAAATTATATTTTTTAAACATTAGTCTTCTAAAAAATGTATTTCAGTCTAGTAATTTGTCCTAAATCGTAATAATAAATATTAATGTACTTCCAAAAAAGTCCGAAAATATGATGTAGTTTAGTAATTCTTACTAAATAATATTACGTTAAATGCAAGATTATTTTTGAGCGTGTATGTTTGTCTATTTGTCTGTCTGTTTGTCTGTTACCTCATCACACAAATTATACCTAACCGATTTAAACGAAATTTTGAGGGTATATTATTCAACATTTGCTGAGTGTCGTAGGCTATATAAAATTGAATTTGCAATAAAAAAAATTTTTTACAAAAATTTTTATAAAGTAGTCTGCTAGGTACGTAACTGTTCGCACGTACTTTATCAGCTCTTGCATTTATATTTGCTATTATATATATTTCGCATGTATTTTGTACACGAAATCAGTTTTTTGGGTGTAATTTGAGAAATTGTGCATGTGCTACCCATAAAATTGTTATATTATTATTTGATTAATAATAATTTCTAAAGAATTCAATATGATCATATGTGCTACAACGTGCCTAACCTTGAAAACGCATGCTGAAATCATTGTTTCACATACTTATTCCGTTTGCTTGAGTGTCGATATTGCAGATTTTTGCACTCGTTACACTCAGGTGTATAAATAAATAAATTTGTATTAATTTATTTATCTATGCAATTTGCCTGTGTGTATTGGCGAGGAAAGTGAGTGTGTATCATAATACCGTTGGATAAAGAGAGAGGCAAAATCACAGATGCATGATTGGCTGTTTGATATATCTAAGATCACGGAGCAGTCTAGGAATTTTGGCTGTGCTTGACGCATGTGTGGAGGAGCACTTACACTTACACATTCCATTGCTGCCGCTTATCTAGTCACACTGCTTGCCAACCTAGATGCGTCGTTCTGCTGCTAACATCTGTCAATTTCTGAACATTTGACTACTTCACCGCCGTCTCATGTACATCTTGCATGTTTACCCTGGCAGAAATTATCTTGGATGGTACTGGATGAAACATATGCACTTTTGATCTTATTTTTCTTAATCAATTGAGTATTCTCTTATTGCTCTTCTTTTTCTTTTATTTTCTTTTTCCTTTCTTTTTCTTTTTCTTTTCTTTCATTTTCTTTTTCTATTTTCTTTTATTTATGCTGAACACGATATATGCGGTTGATCTATCTGATATATTGATGCGTAATTAAAGTCAGACTACTTCATTTGCTTGATTTTTGTCACAGCTTAATTGATATTGTTAATTTGTATTTTCTCTTTTGCTGTTTGCGATACTATCTTTCAATCTGTTAAATTGTGTTTTTGAGCCTATTTCTAGTATATATTATTTTTCATTATTTTATATGATATATTTTTCACTTTTTGTTCAACTTTCCCAGCAAATGAAAAACAATTTGGAGTTCGATATTGAAATTGTAAATTGGACAAAACCCCATTTGGACACCTTTCTTTGAATTGTACAATATAGAATTTAATAGCAACCAATAAGAATTCAGCTTCATTTCGTAAATAAATTATATATTAATTGCATGAAATTGTTTCAAATTGTTCATATTGATGATGTAAAATCAAATTAAACTTTTACAATTGAATACAATTGAGTTGAATTTTATTTAAAACTTAAATAGTTTGTCTCTATTTTAGAGACATTTTCACAAATGTTTCTACGCTGTATGCATCAAACCCGGTAAATGATGTCTCATCGGAGTTTTTCATTGCTAAACTAGTCTTTGCTGAAGTTACTGTGCTGATCAATGTTGTATATAGACCTCCTACTGCTCCAATTCCAACAGATTTCGTTGATGCTTTTACACAATAGCTTATGCTCATGAGAGCATAATAATTATTGGCGATTTTAACATCAACATGCTTGATGATAATGTCGAAGTTCGGTTTTTGAAGTACTTTGCTTCTATATATGATCTACACTTGGTTAATGACAAACCCACTCATCATACATCTCACTCACATACTTTGCTAGATCTTTGTCTTATTGACTCTGTAACTAAGCATCATTATATTTCGCAATCCAGATGTCCCGTCCTTTCAGGTTACGAGCCATTTTCTTAGGATACCTCATCTCTTCCCGCATTCCCCCACCATGTCAGATCCTTCCGTAACTTTAAACGTATTGATGTTCCTCGCTTAAATTCCTCTATAGACCATTTCAAAGCCGCCCATCCTATTAATCTTACTGACGTTAATCTTGCAATTAATTCGTTGAATGTTATTCTTAATAATTCTATTGATGAATGTGCCCCTGTCCAAACAGTAACCTTGAAGAATTCCCCAACACCATGGATGTCACTTGAAATTAAAGTGGAGCTCGATTACAGGAATAAACTGCGCAACTACTATAAAAATTTTGGCTACCCATACTATCTGTTCCTACTGAAGCATCAAGTGAAAATAGTAAATCTGTTAATTCATTAAGTTAAATCTTCATACTACACGAAAGTCCATGCTGATCTTCACAGTTCTGAGTCATCACGAGTTTTATGGACCAAAATGAAACATCTTGGTGTTATCAAATCTTCCAACACTAAATTACCGCTTACAGTTTCTCTTGCGAATTTAAATGACTACTCCGTAGACTCAGTTGCTTCTTTATCTTCCTCAATTCCACTAACACCTTCTGTAAGTCCTTTTAATTCACCTTTCTGTCTCCCTTCCTTCTCATTTACACCCATTACAGCTTCGTATGTAAGTATATCGGATGTTGTGAGGATGTTGTCAATTGGTTCTGGTCTTATCTGACTGGTCGATCTCAAGCTGTTAGAGGATATGATGGTTCTCTTTCATCTTGGAAATCAACGGATGTGGGAGTGCCGCAGGGATCTGTTCTTTGCCCTCTTTTGTTTTCAATTTATATTAACAATATTTCGTCTAACCTAAAATTTAATAAATTTTATTAAATGCTATACGCGAATGATTTACATATTTACTTGCATGGCCCGGCTTTTGATTTGCAATCCTTGATTGCACAAGTTAGAGAGGATATCATGTCGATTTTGGATTGGTCAACTTCACATCGACTATGTTTTAATCCCACGAAAACCAAAATAATTATCCTAGGCTCACGTCCACAACTGCACCATATCAACTCGTCTAACTTGACCAAATTGTTATAAACGGTACCCCCATACCGTATGTTGAAACTGTTCGTAACTTGGGAGTTGTAATCGACCCTACGTTATCGTGGAATGACCAGGTTGCTCATATTTGTCGTAAGGTATGGTTAACGTTGAGGCAAATTAGACATAGCTGTTCCATATTGTCACTTGATCTGCGTAAACAATTAGTTCTGCCCCTTATCTCACCTTTATTTGATTATTGCTGCCTCATTTTTACTAATATTACTAAACAGCTCGATCGTTCTTTTCAAACTGCTTTCAATACGTGCATCCGATTTATTTTTGGTCTGAGAAGAGTTACCCCGTTTTCCCCTTATATATTAAAATTGAGATTGTTGTACGTCTCCAGTCGCCGACATTAATTTCTAGCTCGTTTGAATTATGTACTGCTAAACAACCAAACGCCTCAATATCTTTCGCAGAACCTGATTGAGCGTTCAAATGTGCTCGAGTGTTGTCTTCGGGTATCTTTCCGTGAGCTGGTGGTACCTTATTTCAACACCTTGTTTGAAAAGTCGTTTGTTGTATGTGCCACCAGGTCGTGGAATGAGCTACCTGATTACATTAGAAAATCGACCCAACTCGCAGTATTTAAACGTCGTCTACTTGCTTACTTATTATTTAAACAAAACTGTGTATAAACTAAGACTCGTTACTCAATTATTGTATTTGTATGAAATGTGATACTTAAATCAATTATATTGTACTTTTTCTGCCAAACGGGATTTTCCCGAGGCGCTATTGTTATAAATAAATAATAATAATAAAATAAAGGGGGTTGTCATATGGGGGTTCGTCATAGGAGGAAGTCATCATAGGAGAAGGTCGTCATACGAGGAGGTCATCATAAGGGAGGAGATTTTTTGGGTCAGCCAGCTTCGCTCTGGTCAAATGTGCAGTAAATTTATAAAATCCTATCCTACTAATATATAAATTTCAATCTATGTTTGTCTGTTTGTCTGTTACTTCATCACGCAAATTCTACTGGGCCGATTTACTTAAAATTTTAAGGGTATACAGTTTTAATATTGCAGATTGTCATGGCCCAGGCAGAAATTGCCAATATTTAGACCACTTTGTAGTCGTATCAATGTTGCACCAATATATGATCGACTTTGAGCCAACATTGAATCAACGTTAGTCAGCCCACATTGGTTGCCAATGTTGTTACAATAAAGAACGTATGTCGGTAGATGATATCGGCAGCCTATGTTTGACCAACATTTTACTGACTTTGAATGCCAATCTTTTGCCAATATTGTTCAGCTAATGTAATTAGGCAACGTTAAAATGACGTAGAGTTAACGTATACATATAACGTTCAGATTTTCATTATTTCAATAAATGAATGTCGGCAAGCTACCTATAACCAATGTTGTACCGAGTTTATTCACCAATGTTTAGTCGATGTTGTTGTTCAACTAACATAGGCTACGAACATTATCTCAATATGACACCAACATAATCTTTATCCAACGTAGGCAATTTTTTTCAATTAACGTTATACAAACTTTATATACCAACGCTTTGGTATGAAAACATATTGGGCAAACATATATTTACAATGTTTTTTATCACCTATATGGGAAATGTCATCATTACAACAATTTTAGCAGTTGAACCAGGATTGTAACAACGCCAGCAGACGACATTGCTATCCAAAGTTGAACCAATATTGTGTTCACTGTTTTGCTAACGTTGGTACAAAATTGTTAGCTTTCGTTTACAGCTAGCTTTTAACCGACATTGGAATGAAATTTTCATCCAACATTGACTGACTAAATTTTGCATAATTCAAATACTGGCATACAGACGTTTAGCCAACGTTGTATTAATTGTCATGCCAATGTTGACGTAAGATTGTTAGCCCACATTAACAGCCAGTTTTGAATCAACATTGGACCACCCACGTTGTCACCCAAAATAAATAACAACTATACAGTTATTACTTATACACTTTCATTATTTATTTAATTAATTAGTTTACTAAACAATAGAATATTATTTTTTATTAAACTATATTAATTATAAAATATTAAATAATTTTATATACTAATAGGACAAAATATTATAGAAATACTGATATATTTAAATTTGAAATGTTATAGCAAAAATTCGAATAAGTAAATTTTTACTTTAATTTATTATTAATATTATAATAATAGGTAATACAAAACTAAATGTTAATTCTTATAATAATATTTACAAATTATTAAATGAATATGAATTTATAATAACAATGAATTATAAATTTACATTTATTTATTTATGTTTGAAAAGAATATGAACATTTAATTAATTAACTAAATTTTTTATTAAGATTAATTAAACATTAATATAAATATTAGATTTTATTTTTACTAATATAAAAATATGTGTAATCAATTTTTAAAATAGTCGGCAGAATGTCGGCTAACAACGTTGTGACGATTTAAAAATGCCAATGTGATAGGAGCTATTGAAGATCAAATGAATAACCAAAGGATTGGAGCAGTGGATAAGGCGACGGACTATCACGTTGGAGGCACGAGTTCAAATCTTCGAAAATCAAAAATGCAACTTTATCTTCGAACCTGAATTTAATTATGAAATATAATTAGGAAATATAAAAACTAATGAAATAAATTTAGAAAATGGGTGTATATTTAATAAATAATATTTTTTTAATTATAAACAATATAATGTTAGCCTAAAACTGGCAAACAAGGTCGAAACAACATTGACATACAACACTGAAACAAGACGCATAAACCGAGGTTGGTAAAACTTTGTTGTGCAACATAGGGACAAGGTTGTAAAACAACGCTGGCGAGCGTAACACGCCAATTTCAAAACCAATATCGGCCCGATGTTGATCAACATATTCGAAACGACTTTGCCAACGTCGTGCCATCGTCGAAACGACTGAAATTTTCCGGTTGGGGGACTTATACATTTGCAATATATACATTTGATGTTTAGAAAAAAAAATTTTATGTCATAGCTTCATCACTTCGAGAGGAGGAGTGTTATGGGGATGCCATAAGGAAGTCACAGTCAGATCATAGGGGTAATAGGGGGGGTTCATCCATAAGGAGCCCATGGAGGGTTCATAGATGTATCTCGGGTGGAACTAGGGATTTAGTCAGGACTCATCCATGGTCATAGGAAAGGGATTACAGGGTCTTGCCCAGGCGAAGCCGGGGCTTCAGCTAGTAAAAAATAAATATTAGATCAAGGGGCGCGCCAGCGCCCCGACGAGCTAAGGCGCTAAGCAACACTATTTTCTGCGATTTTGGCCGACATAACCTCAATCGTATGATTATCGTCCGTTTTTTCAAACTTAAGATACATCTTTATAGTTACATTATCTAAATTTGATTTTACCCTGTAAACACATATTGCCCAATAACTCCCCAAAGCTGCGACTCAAGAATTGCCCAATTTTCACCCAATTTTTGAATTCATTAAGTTACCAAATATTGGCCAATATGAATGATTTATTGATATTTCTCTAAAAAAGTAGTAAATTTTATATTATTCCATAGCAATATCTAATTTAGGTGTTAACCAAAGAATATTTCTAATATAAAATAGTAATATAATGAAATTATGTAAGATTAATTCGGGGTAACATTTAAAATCGGTAACATAACCTTTCAATATTATTTCAACAATTTAATATGAAGTTCCTTTTATACATAATACTTATAAATTTT
>JABFPJ010002241.1:0-20570 GCA_022817425.1 Gryon sp. ZL-2020
TTGCCATGCTGTTGCCATATTTTTTCCAAGTTTGTAGATGGCAACAGCATGGCAATACCACGGCAATAGTAAGGCAGGAGCTTGGCTCGCGCTCCTGTGCCATGCTTTCATTTTTTTACGCGGGAATACTAAAGAAGTAAAAAAACAGCTATTACGTCATTATCAAAATTATTTAATTTCAACCACAGGCCCAGTACTGGCTCAGTACTGGCTCTGGCCTAGAGGAAACCTTCAGCATGTATTCATGTTTTAGATAGAATAATTTCGAAGGCACCGTAGACTAGTGGTAAAGTACGAGACTAGTAACCTGAAGAACTGAAGTTCAATTCTCATCAGAAAATTTGAAAAAATATAATTTACAATTTTAACAAGTAAAAAATTAATAGTAATATTAATTTGATACAGAAAAAACCGAATACGAACTAAAAATAGAATATATTTATTTCTTATTAATAAAAATTAATTGCAAAAAACCACTGACAGTCAGTACTGGACCAGTATAGACACAGTACTAATTGCCAGTCGTTGATATCTGTGAAGTGCCAGAGTATATTGGTGTTTCATCCCAGTACTGGCTCGTATTCCATTTACAACGGTCACCCAATTGTGACTAGTAAAGTGCCAGTGCTCAGCCATTCGACAATTTCTATTTGGGATGTTGCAAAAGTTAGTTCCCAATTATACGAGCCATTTGTATTACCTCATCAAATGCATAAATTATTTCTCTAATCTTTGAGTTGTGATTACGACTAATTAACGCGGCAGCTATAAATTAACGTAAAAAAAAAAAAAGAAGAAGAGAATACAAAAAAAGAAGAAAGGTTCATGTAATTTGTCAAGGAGTATTTAGAGCGTCGAAGAACAATCGGCGGATTAAAAATTGAAAGAGTGCTGATTAACGAAATGAATGAAAACTGCTTCGACTCCTTTTCTTAGTTGTCGCGGATAAATCCCAGACGTTGGTGCCGACTCGAAATTGCAGAGTCCACTTGGACTCGAATAGCTCGTTGCAAGTTTCTTTCTTTGGAAGCCTCAAATCGAATCGACAGCTCCATTCTTTTTCAACGAACATGTCTTTTTCAACAATGAAAATTATCGAAAAGCCGTGTTTCCAGTTCAAACTTTTAGCCACTGAACTCGTCATCGGCAGCGATGATTCGCATTTCAACTTTTAATTTCGAAGACAAAAAAAGACACTTAATCAAAATGATTTATGGGGAATGTTCGGAAGAAAATGGCAAAACCGATTAGGTGTATTTGGAAGCGCGTTAAGCTGCCGAATCTCAATTGTATACACATTTCGTGGAATAAATACATCGTAACTCGTAACGTAAATAGTGCATGTTACTTTATAGCATTAGCTTTGATTGACCTAATTTGTCATTTTCGTTGTTGGACGTATATATAGACGAGTGAGTGTACGTGTGTTTGTGTATAAGCACTGATTACGATGTTTCTCAGCACTCAAAGCAAAACCGACGAAGTTAGGCCAAGTTAAACTTATGATTAACAAGTTACGTGTTTCAAGTTTGAATTCTATTAAGTATGCTCAGACAAGACTTAATGGAATTGATCTCTTATTATGATTGGCGGTATCATTATCGAACGTGACAATTGGTGTTTAAAGCACGAAAAATAAAAAAAAAGTGGAAAATAAAAATTTTTTTTAAAAGCCCCTTAAGGTGATTCTTCAGCTTTTAAGTGCAAAAAAGATATTACTAATGGTGTAGTAATTGGTGGAAGAGAGAAAGAGAATTCGACTGATGAATCACCTTAAGGTGATTTATAAGCCTGGCGTAAGTTTATTTAAGTTACAATGTATTGTTTTTAAATAAAAATACCAAAATTGATCCAATGTTTTTTTTTAATTTATTAAAGAATTAATTTTTAAAAGAAAAATTAATTTTTATATAAATAGAAGTTTATGACAATAAATATTTTTCCTTTTAATAATTTTCCTATAATTGAAAAAAAATTGGAACTACTTTGGTATGTTAATTCATTAGCAACAAATCTTAATTTAAAAAAAAAAAACACAATTTCAGAATTGCAGATTTCAAGAAACGCTCTGAATTAAGCGTTACCTAAAATCCATCCATAATGAAAAAGTTGATGGGAGGATGAAGTTGGCTGAATGACACAATTTCCAAATTTCAGACCTGTCATAGTTTATTCCAGCTCCGTGATTGGTTGAATTTAGGCACAATTTGAGAATTGAATTTTGACAGTTTAGACTTTTTAGCAATTTTAAGGGGTCAGATATACATAAATTAACTGAATATATATAATTTAATTTTAATTTATGTAAAATATTGAGCTTAAACTGAAAAATGTTCATTGAATTTTCATTGAAATGAAATAATAAATTTAAATCTGTAATACCCTCATATTTAATGTCTCACAAGATTCAGTCGACTATCGGTCGAAAATGTACAAATTTCCAAAGATTAAATTAAATTAAATAAAAATTAAATTAAAGCAACTTTTAATCACATTTTTCAACTCAAAATTAATTAGAACTCATAAAATAAAATTTAAAAAATAAATTTTGAAAGATCTGGCGGGGTGTAACAATTTTTTAATACTTTATATTTGACTTTTTAATATTAATTTTATTCATTACATAAATATTAAATAATTTTGTTTATTAAAAATAAAGAAATTAGATGATATTATGCGCGCGCATAAATATCTATTTAAACTTAAAAAGTTTAAATAGATAATAAGAATAAGTGTGGACAAATTTGAAATTAAGAAGCGTTAAAAAATGTCGAGGGAAAAAGTATGTTCAATCACGCAGTTCAATTTTGTCTTATTGTGCGATCGAATTTGAAAATGACGTTAGTCAAAACGTTGAAAGTATATTATCTCATGTCATTATTTGCGACGTCAAATGAGGAGTAATAGAGAAAAAAGAAAGAGAGAGAGAAAAAAAAGTCGCGAACGTTTTTGTCAATGCAATCGACCAGCGAGTACAGCTGGCATCCACCCTATCTCATTATTTCTCCCTATTGGTTCGCATTAATGGAAATGGAAAACACTGGGAATCTCAACATGCCACTACTTGAATCACATGTTGCCAGATAATACTTCCATTTCACGGACACTGAAATTATTACGATAAAAAGAACATTTACTTGACCAATCGAACATTACTGTCAAGCTTCAATTGTAATGACACGAATGTTTAGTGGCTGGTTTAAGTGTATCTAATAGGTAATGACAGTCATAAATCTAAATAAGCTACGGATAATACACTCACAGAATTGTCTAATTGTGTTCAATAGAATATTTTTATTTTTATGGGATTAAATTGAATTGATCCTGTATAGAAATAAATATATATGAAAATATATGTCAAAATAAATCACTTTTTTCAAAAATATATTTCAAAATATATTTCAAATATATTATTTTTTGTAAATATATTTTGCAAATACATTTCAAAAATATATTTTTTTGTAAATATATTTTATAAATATTATTTGTAAATATATTTTGCAAATATATTTTAAAAATATATTTTTTTGTAAATATATTTTGCAAATATATTTCAAAAATATATTTTAAATTTAAATTAAATATATAACTTTTTCAGAAAATATATGTACATATATTCAAATATATTTTCTTGTGTTAGAAAATATAAAAACGCTTCATGAAATCAAACTCAAAAAATCGTAACTTAAAACCTCTTTAAAAATTAAATAAAGTTCCTTTCAAATATTAAACTTACAAAATAAATGTTATTTAAAGTTAATATAATATCTTACAATTCTGTTGATTATTGTTTTTAATTATTTAAACAAACCTTTACTAACTTTTACTTTCACATATTCATATTTATTGTTATTTATAACAAGGAAATGTTACTTCACTTTTAAAACAAACATTACCGCATGAAAAAAATAAACATCTCTTGTAAATCTAAGTTACAAGCGGAAATTTGCATGAAAAGTGTGACTCTGCATTTAATTGTACTACTTTGAAAAAAAAATAATTTAAATACAAAATGATTATTGGATTTCAGTCGTGTTAAGATAAACGTAATTCCCATTAACATAACTATAACAAAGTCAGGTCTGAAAATTGGGTCAGACAATATCGTGCAAAGTCACACTCGTTTTGACATTCTTGATACGTTGCAAATGCTGGGGGATTGGGAGGTGGGGATTGCATAGGTCTAGATAACATAATCTGAAGCATATCATTGCAACGAATTTCGCCAGCACATGTTACTTGTTCAAGCTGACTTTCATGTAATTAACTCAGCAGGAAATCAAGCTCGACAGAAATGGAGAATGACAATTTTATAATTAGAAGCACTATTGTGTCCGATGTGTGTTTTACAACATATGAATAATGGAAAGGCGCCATTAACAGTTTCACCTTACTAAATCAAAACTGCTGTATGTCTTTTTTTTCCTGTTTCTCTCTTCATTATTCTCATTTGTATATGAAATGTTCAACTTTGCCTGTAAAATGCTGACCAAATTCTTGTTATTTTACGATTAATTAGGTTATGTTATAATGGCGTCTTAAATTGATATTTTTATCGGTGACAAAATAGTATGTTCCGTAACTAGGGAGAATACTTTCCGATTATAGACGAGTGTGTGTGTAGCGTTTTCACACGAGTTGAAATGACAATTTTTCTTAGTGACGGATATTTTTTCTTACAAGTGCATCAAAATAGTATATTACGCAACAAGGGAGATGAGATCGGGAATTCGTTTTCCCATGTTGCGTACTATATTTTTCGTTACGAGGGAGGGAAAAAAGCCATTTTTCTAAATCTCCCTAGGGAGGAAAATGGCATTTCCCGCCCCGAGTAACGAAAAATAACTTTCTATCCCTAATTACCATTCCTAGGGAGGAAAATTAATATTCCATTACGCCATTTACGGGATGAAAATACTTTGCTTACTTGGGAAAGTAACTTTATATCGCTACTTTCTATCCCTAGGAAGGAAAAGTAACTTTTCTCAGGAAGGGAATAGTAACTTTCTAGTCTTAGGGAGGAAAAGCAACTTTCTGTCCCTAGGGAGGAAAAGTAATTTTCCATTACATCATTTAAGGGATGAAAATACCTTACTTCCCTCGGGAGAAAAAGTGCCACTTTTGTCCCACTTTCGAGAGAAGAAAAGATGTGTTTTCGCTGTAAAACACGAAATTGTATCGACGTTTTTTTTACGTTCAGCTTACATGCACCAATGAAACTCATTATTTTGGCAATTGATTTCATAATTAGTTGTGATGCTGCATAATTTCTAATGCTACCTTTTACAGTGTGATTCGAATTCATATTTGTGTAATTTGCATGTATTTGCCGACGGCTTCAAACGGGAGAACATACTGAAGCAAATATATTTCTAGGCTCGTGTTACTGCATATGTATACGCGACAATTATTCAATTTTAGCATCGCCCAAAAATATGATTATTCCATTCCACACCAGATAACGACAGGATATCTAAATTTGAATCCATCCAAAACGCAAAAGGGTTGTGCAACATTAATTTATTATAGTTCCGTATAAGAACAAATATTTAATGGCAAAATATTCAACGATAAAGGAGAAATAACGAAAACCAAAAGCAAAAAATAGAAACTTAATTTATAAATACTTTTAAGCGCCAATTAAATTCATGGGACATTCTGGTCAATTAGATATGATTATTTGTTTTGTCGTTACACGTTTTTCGTCGCGCATTCAACGTTGAGATTGACGAAAAAGTCCAATTACCGAAAAGTTAGCGCACGAAGTACGAATACGCGACGAGTTTGTCGTGATAACAACTCGAGATGTCAGTTCTAATTCAGAACATGCAATTTAATAATTATACGAAAATATACGTTGCGAAATTACACGATCAATCGTGTTAAACCACGAGTGGACAATTGACGTATACGAAAATGAAGCTTCAACAATATTACATTGTAAATATTCAAAATTATAAATTTCAATGTGTTTTCATTAAAATTGACGAGCAATAATTGCGGTTATAAAGTAAAACAATTGTTAAAGTACAAAATTTAAATTTATAGTATTATTAAGATCCATTTATTTAAAAAATATACATTTTGACATATGTAATATATATATATAACTATATAAAAAGGTGTATTATTTCCTGTAAATCAAAATTAACTATGAATAAGAATAAATTAATTATGAATAATAATATTTAAATAATGATTTTCTTCTCAGCAAATTACTAAATAAATGTATATATACATTTTGCATAAACATTGCAATAATATATCCTACATAAATATAGAACAAAGTTATAAACTATATGTTTTAAATATGCTTGAATGTTTACTTTATTATGGTAGTGAAATATGAAATAATGTATACGATACGTACATTTATGTGAACAAGGATGAGTTATGTATAAATTGTATAACATGTAACATAAATATGCTTCTGTGTACTACGAATTTTCAATTCAAATGTTACAATAACAAATAAAACTTATCTACCTAGTTTGGAGTGAAAATGCGAATTAAACGTATATATGTTGTTGCTGTAATTATGACTTTTAATTATTTAAGTTTGAGTATAATTAGTCATATTTGCTTTTCTTTCGCGCCATTTTTACGTTTCATTTATGTCAAGTTTATGTATGTATTTTTATTTATTTTTAAAGTAGAAACTTTAGTAAAGAAATGTACAAAAAAATTAAACTTAGTTAATTATCATGATTTAGGTTTAATAATTAGGTTAAAAAATATTTATTTTATTAATTGAATATATAAATGTTAAATGAATATAATTGCCATGCAAGTTTTTACAATACTCTACTAACAAAGTCGACTTATGTTTAATCTGTAATTTTATCTACGAACTTATTTTCCTGTGTTTTCGTGTAGGAGTGTTTGCAGGATCTTAAAATTTATGTCTTATATCCAAGAAACGAGGTAAATATCATGCAAACAGCTGCATTGAACATACTTAAGTTTCGACCAACGCATAAGGTTTCCCTACATACGAACTAAATTCTGAAGTATAAATTCGCAAAATCGTTCAAAAGTCTTCATTTTATTGATTATAATTCCTTACAGACGAAAAATATATATTTAAGTAAGAGTTTTTGCCATTTTTTATATATACATTTTATAGGCAAATATATTTTAAATATATATTAAATATATAGACATTAAATATATTTCGACGCTTCTTACGTAAAAGGTGACATCTCAAATTTTGTGTACAAAAGGGCACATCTCCTATGCTTAAACATAGGAGATGTATCCTTTTGTACAAAAAATTTGAGATGTCACCTTTTACGTAAGAAGCGTCGATTTAATGTCTATAATACAAGAAAATATATTTTTATATATGATATATATTTTAGAAATATATTATTAATATATAATACAAAGTTATAACCAATAAATATTTCTGTTTTTTTTAATTGATATAAAATAATATTTAATTAAGAAAAAATGTAAAAAGTCTTAAAAACAATTGCAAAATTATTTCATCGAAAGATTGAATAATTTTGAAAGAACCATTAAGAAAGATATTAATCATATTTCAGGAATACTCTATTTTAATTCTATAAAAACGTCTCTTTATATATTCAAAGTGAGGTGCAGTTGGAAGAATATACGTTGTACTAGATAATTACGCCCGTCTTACGCGTCAAATCTTGAACAAAGTGTTTGATAAAAGATCGATTGGACATAAAGAACCTGTTCACTAGCCAACTACGTCACCTGACTTGACACCGATCGATATAAGCTTCCACGGGATTTATACAAAATCAATTCTTTTACAATCGAATGGACAACAAAATTTATTGAACAACGATTGAGAAATATTGTGTATGAAATAATGCGAAATAAAGTGAGATTTATTGTAATGAAATGAAAGATGTGAAAATGAGATATATTCAGCGTTAAAGTAAACTCAATTACACAAAGTAACTCAGACGAATCTTTTTTTTCTTATTTTGAGCAGAAATAATTATATTTACAAGTATTAGAATTTGATTACAATAGATCAACATATTTAAATCTAGAACAACATGTATCGATTCATTCATCAAGTTTTTACTGCAATTTTTTGCAATCTTGTCATAATGATTGACATTTACAATTTCGCGAACCAAAGAATTAACGTTGCATATTCGCATTTTTTTGCTTATGTCTAACTTTAATGTTGTAATTAAGGCATTATTCACAAACAAAGTCGTAAAAGTCAAAGTTTAATGTACATTTTGAAATATGAAAAAATATAATATTCAATAAACAAATATAAATATAAATAAAAATACCATTTTTTTAAAAATCCAACTCAACAATAAATCCTTTTTAAACTATAATTATTACAACAATCGCAAAAATTGTCCAATCATTTGTCTTCCTTTTCGATTCATCATTCAAACATCAACTTGACTGCAATTTTTTTTTTTTTTTTTTGCAAAACAAAACTATTCATCGTAAATAATCATTCATAGGATGACACGTCTGCGAAAGAAAAACACTGCGCGAGAACGAGTGCTGCCGCCGTGACGAACGCATGCGCGTCGCCGGTATCCGTAGCGACAAAACGTGGAAGCACGCGAGACCTCGTCGTCAGCTGTTCGCTGTCAAACAACAACTTCAAAAATACCATAAGCAACGCAAAACCACAAACACAAAGCGATCGTCAAAATTGTTTTTCAAACGGTGGCGCAATTCTGGCGAACCGCGTTCTCCAATATTCGTCCTTGAACGACCTTGAGCCTCGTGGCGTCATAACGCACACCAGGTACGTAATTGACATCGTTAAAAAAGGGCAAAGGGAAAAGGGGGAGGGGGAATTAAAATGAGTCACAAAATTTGACGTCGAAATTGGCACCGATTTGGATTTGAATGTTGCATCGATGACGAACGGAATTGCAACGTTGCTCGCCAATACGGCGTCTTACCCTGACCTTGGTCATATGCGCGCTCCAATTTAACTCACCGAACGACTCAACGAAATCGCGCTCAGTCTTAAATCGAGGTTCGGCATCTGCGGACCTTGCGGTCCCACTGCCAAAAAGCAAATACAAATAGCAGTTTCGTTAAAATTAACTCGAATTATTCACAGACCACCGGCACGCGAGAAAGCTCGAGGTTAAGTCGATACAACTGCGTCGGTAAATGTAATGCGGATTTCGCTTTTCATGCAACATTTCAAGTGATTCAGTAGTTAGAGTGACGACTTGTTTTTCTTTTCGTGGTCCTTTTTCGAGTGAATAACAACAAAAACGGGGGTAATTTCGTGCAAATTACTGTGCTTGGTGTCGTAGAAAGAAAAAAAGCAATTGCAGAAGTTTACAGAGTGGGTGTAGGTAAGTCGATGGTGCATTAATCGGCAGTTTTGTGTACTCAAAATCGTGCTAAATCATGCTATCGTAAATGGACATAAATAAAGTCAACTACTGTTCAAGGCGAATTGTATGATGTGCGAATAATTACTGCACGGAAATAGAAATTAAAGTAACGAAATTGGTCGTTTGGTCAGTTTTAATTAATTGGAACTTTAATATTAATAGGGGATAAGAATTTGAATGTTTGATGAATATATTGAAAGATACTTTGTTTTAACGCCATAATGTGTCTAATGTTTGCTATGTACATACATTAAAAGTGCTAAATATAGGTCAGTGTATTTTCGATGAAAATGTAATATTGCGAAACTTTTACTTTCTTTTCTTTTTTTTTATTTTTTATCTTTTTTTCAAAGTTGGTATGATTTAAATCGTTTGATTTAAATCATTGATTTAAATCCTTTGATTTAAATCATTGAGGAAAATCATGATTTCAATTAATTGATTTTTTATGCAAAAAATTAATCTTTTCAATGAAAAACATTTTTAATATCTTTATTATTACAAAATTATTAATATATTATAAATAATAAATTAAAACATTAATTAATTATTACTAAACAATTATAAACCATGTATTGCATAATTAGTATTTAATAAAATTTAAAAATATTTGCTTTAATGTAAATCAAGATTTATTTGATTTAAATAAACAAATCGATTTTATTATAAAAATCATGTTTTTTTCCAACTCTGGAAAGTTTATTGGAAGTATATATAAGTGTTGAGAATGAAAGGTTGAAATAGTCAAGTTTGAATCGTGTAATATTTAATTCAATGCAGATAATCGAAGTATTAAAACAAGTGTTTTCGGTGAACTTTGACGACCAGTTTAGTATGCACATGTTAATGTTACTTAAATATGAGTAATGTATGCATGATTCATTTTATTTGTATAGCTTTATTCAATCTACTTGAATGATTTATTTTCGGACCAGTTGTTTTGCAATGCATTTTTCTTAACGAACTTATGCATCGTTCATGGTTCAATCAAAACATATTTATGAGATCTTGTTTATATGTTTGTGTTTATATTTTTATTTGTATATATATATATATATATATATATAAATGTTGCATTGGCAATCAGATATAAATAAAAAATGTGTTTCTAAAATATTTGCAAGGTATAAATTTAACGAAATAATTATAGTTTGTCTGAAACTATATATTCCAATAAATCTATAACGGTAATATTATAACGTTATTATATAATACGGTTAAAATTATATTGATTCATAAGATCAATACAGATTTTAATGGATCAAAATAAAACAAGAATAATTTAATTATTAAATATTGAATCAATTATGTAAATTTTAATGTCTAATTTCCAAACTAATTTCGTATCATATATGTGTTTCAACATTATGGATATGTTTTCAATTGTATTATATATACGTTTATATATAAATTCAAATTAGCTGTCATGATATGAATTTTCTGGATTTCTTTTGAAAAAATATGTTTCAACCCGTACGGAAAAATATATTTTTAAGACTATATAGCTTTTTTCCGCTTAAAATATATTTTAAATATATATAAAATATATGCTTATATAAATATAAACATATATTTTATATGTAAAATATTTATTTGTAAAAATATATGCAAATATATATTAAATATATACATTTTTGCCAAAAATATATTTTATATATTTCAAATATATTTTTTAGTTGAAAAAAATATATAAAAATGTAGATTTTAGCTAAGAAATTGTTTATTAAGGTTTTTAGTGCATTTTACATTAAAAATTAAAAATCTTAAACAATTATTGGAACCCTATATATGATACGCTACTTCACGATAATCCTACCATAAAATAATTTGTTTCAGATTTTTGATTTTGACAAAAAGTAAATTGACTTTCCGAACTCAATTATACTACTGCAACTTTCTTATATTAGAATTTGCATATGTATACATTGTTTAGACTAAATTATCTTCGTATCAATTTCGCATGGAATTAAAATTAAAGAAACGTCAAACAGTACACCCGAAGCAAAGACGTTCTGTCACATCAGCAAACATAACTTCAAAGTTTCTCTTTTACGTTTACCGTCATCAGTCTTATATTCTCTGCAGAAAAGATAATAAACAATGTTCAAATTAATATTAAAAAATCATACATAATTATTTTAATAATTATTAAAATCATAGAATTCTGCGGAAAATCAGTAATTGTGTCCAATTTGTTTTTTCTTCATTTTCTACAGAAAAATTTATCACATTCGTATTAATTTGTCGCTGATGTATGTCATGTCATAATGTTTAATGTTGTGTACCTTTGAGAATTTTCTTTAAAAAGTTCCATCTTCTGAAGATAAAAAGTTTTTTTTTACGCGTAATTAACTTGCGGAAAAAAAGAAAGAAACTTTCAAGTCCATTAATTTTGTGAAACAAATAATAAAATGTCGAAGACATAATTTGTTCAGCGACTAGGTCAATCAGTTTTGCGACAATCTAATTATAATATGCGCATTTAGCAATTAGCTCGAAACTTGCTTTCTTTAATTGCCTAATCAACATTTGAACGTTTCTCCTAGATATTAAAGGCTTGAAATTGAAAGTGCTTGATTACCAAAAGGGAATCAAATTTTACCGCATTTACTTACTCTTAATTGCTCATTTATCACTGAACAACAACTTTGCATTTTGATTTCTCCGGGGATTATAAAACTGTGCAATACGGCTGCCTTGCGACAAATAGTAATGGATGTTGTTAGTTGAACTAAGATTAGATTAATAGTGAGAATGACTGTAATTAAACGAAAATATGTTTCTTGATTTATTTTTTTAATTTTAAAAAATAAAAATAAATTGCATTAATATTGTTTTGGAACTCAATTTTTTTTAATTGGAACTCTATTGGAATATATAATTGGAAAAATATAACTTTAAATTTAAATTTTTTTAATATTTAAACTTAATCATTTAATTGTTGCTAAGAGTAAAACATAACCTATAAACGTCGTGTTCTGATTTGCAAAGACCATACAAGTAACGGTCATATAAAATGGTCATATAAAATGGTCAACCACAAAATTAGTACACTCGGGCGGATGCAATTTTCTATTAGCATGATTAGCCAGTGTTATTCATGCACACAAATATTCATGTAATATTGTGTATCTTTAATAATAAATGATAAAATCATATAACGTTGATTTCGAGATTAAACAAATAATATTGAATTAGTTTAGTAATTAAAACAATATATTTATCGCGATACTTCATTATTTAATAGTTATTGCAATGAAATCAATAATTATTTATTATCCTTCAATTATTATGTACTTATGGGTGGATTTTATTATAAAAATATGTTTATACATTTATTGATCATCTATGTTATTTCCGGTTTGCAATAAATACAAAAGTGGATCAATATTTAACAAAAAAGTCGTGAGCAATTTTTCCCCTTTTTTGCAAAATATAATGCTTCACTGAAATATGCATAATATTTATGTAAAAAACAATGTGTGCAAAAACTTTTATAATTAAACATTTATAAAACTGCTTCAAGAACAATTTCCGTAAAAACCTTTTCAGTTTAAAGCTTTAATGCTTGCGGCTAAATGTTTTATCTTCACTAGAATGAGGCTTTTGAATGGAGTGTCAGTGAAGCAATTATTATACTTTAATTTTTAATGAGAAAGTTGACTTTTATTTCAATTAAACAGCATACATTATTATATTGTGTTCACGTTAGACATTATTTATAGTTAGACACATTAATAGTGCAGAAGTAATTTGCAAATATCATTTTTTAATGCAAAGATATAGTATCGTTACATATTAAAGATAAAGTTTATAACTGTTTTATTCAAACAAACACATTGTTAAGACACTGCCTTCTTTTGTGAGATTTTGTGCAGTTATAAACTTGTTGCTGAAAATAAATAAATAATTGATTCTTGAGTTAAGTACTTGTTTGAACAATTTAGCTTTTGCTTTAAGACTCAAAAATTCGATCCTAAAATTTTGCCATTACGAATTTGTTTTAACTCCCACGTAAACCCATTTTTTCTACTTTCAAAAGTGGGACGAAAGAAGCACTTTTTATCCTTTGGGAGGAAAAGTCTTTTCATTTTCTTTAATTATATAATGGAAGATTACTTTTTCTCCCTAGGAATGGAAATTAGGTATAGAAAGTTATTTTTTTCACGCGTGCGTCGAAAACACTTCTTTTCTTTCCTCAAAAGTGGGACGAAAGTGGCACATTCTCTTCCTCGGGAGAAAAAATATTTTCATCCTTTAATTGACGTGGTGGAAGATTACTTTTCCTCCCTAGGGAAAGAAAATAGGTATAGAAAGTTACATTTCCTCCCTAGGGATAGAAAGTAGGGATATAAAGTTGCTTTTCCTCATAAGGTTAGAAAGTTACTTTCCCTTCCTAAGGATATAAAGTTACTTTTCCAAGTATGCAAGGTATTTTCATCCCTTAAATGGCGTGATGTAAGATTACTTTTCCTCCCCTAGAATGGAAATTAAGGGTAGAAAGTTAATTTTTCTCACACGTTCATCGAAAACACATCTGTTCTTCCTTCAAAAGTGGGACGAAAGTGGCACACTCTCTCCCTCGGGAGAAAAAATATTTTCATCCCTTAATTGACGCGGTGGAAGATTACTTTTCCTCCCTAGGGATAGAAAGTTACTTTCCCGTCCTACGGATAGAAAGTAGGGATATAAAGTTGCTTTTCCTCCCTAGGGAAAGAAAGTGCCACTTTCATCCCACCTTTCAAAAAAAAGATGATTGTAGTATTCGTAAATAAACAAATATGTTCTTTTTTTAAAAATACTTTGTACGTAAAACTATAACTTACAATTACATCGCATTAGGTCCAATGTATTTGTATCAGACCACATTGTTACATTAACCATACTCCATATTCTTGGGCAAAGCTTGATTACAGTCGCACCAAATGGCATATATTTTTGCGCCCGCGAGAACGAAAACTGTACACAGCATGTTTGGGCTCACTTAATTATACAACCCGGATGGCGAGTTGTTGCAGCATTTTTGCCGCTCTCTCAGTTCTGAAATTTCGTTTACATTTTCCAATAGCTTCAGCCTGTTCATTAAAACAAACAGTTGGTTTCATAGGCCGACCAAAAGACCATCCTCGTTGCCCTGCCGTCTACCCTTAGCAACCGCGCGACGCTAATTTGAATAACTGCATTAATAAATCGACGGCGCTACTTTTACGTGTATCATGAGCATTGTTGTACAAAAAAAAAGAGGAAGAAAAAAAAACAACAAAGAAAAGCAGCAAGACTTTGACTTATCGGGACTCGTGCATCGAGTACTTAACTCGATCAGCCCGCTGAGCCGAGTCACGGAAACAACTCGGTGGATATTAACATAAGTACCCGCGAGCGCGCTATACTTTCGACGATGAAACGCCGATATTGATCGCGCGGTTTTGCTCCAAACTCACGCGCTCTCCCTTTCACACGAACCACTCGCGACAACACGATATGATGTCTGATTCATAGACCTTTTGCAAGTTCAAAAATGAACTTGCATGAGTGTTACTCTAACAACGAAATTAGAACTCAAATTGCTACTTTGCATTGTAATAAAAGGTTTTAGTTTATAATAAACTTGAAATTTCATCTCACAGAATTTACTACGTTTTCTAATAATGCGATATTATTGGTAAATAGAAAAGGATGTATAATACATTTGCATATTTAATTAATTAAATGGTATCATTAAAACAGAGAAATTTTTTATTTTTTTCATTGAATATTACGTTAATTGTTTTTTATACTCTCTAAATTTGAATGAGTGAAAATTTCACTTATTTGCTGAGTGAAACATTTTTTCACTTCAAAAAAGTAAAAATTTGCACTTATTCATATGTGAAAAAATTTTTCACTTCCAAAAAAGTAAAAAATTTTACTTTTTCATAAGTGAAAGAAAATTCACTTTTCCAAAAAGTGGAAAACTACTTTTTCATAAGCTAGGAGTGCATTTCTCAATTAAGTTTCATATTTTAAGTGATAGACTGGTATGGTGGAGAAGACATCGGCCTATCCCCTTGGAGACCTGAGTTCGATTCTCGGAGAAATAGAATTTTTTCACTAAGATTTTAATTATATAATATGAAAGAAAATAGAAAAAAATAATGTAATTATAATATATGAATAATATAATAAAAGAACATTATTTTAATAATAAATAATTTGTTACTCTTTCAATAAGTTGAAATTCACTTTTTCAAAATAAGTTATTTCTGACTTTTTCAATAAGTGAATATTCACTTTTTCAGTGAACAAGAACTATAACTTTTCTAAAAAGTGAATATGCACCCAAAAAAAGTGAATTTTCACTTTTTCAAATTTAGAGAGTAGTTATGTCCCGTTGAATTTTGATTCTCTAATGTTATTAACTTTTATGATTCTTCGGTTTTTCTGGTTGCCCAGCTTATAATAAACACGTTTGAATTATTTCAACTTGAAATAAATATTTATGAATATATTTATATATGCAGAAAATGACTATTTATGCAATTGTATGAAAAATTGTATAAATGATGAGAAAATATTCATTAATATAAATTGGGTAATATTAATATTAATATATAAATAAACAATAAGAATAATAATAAAAAATACAAATTGGTTCCAATGATTGCTAAATTACACTCGCTTGTGTACGGAAACTCAATCAGGTATAATTACTTTAATTTCATCGATATTTAAATTGTGAAAACGGGTCTCATCAATATTGTGAACTATAATTACGTATAAAAAACTAATTATTTATCAATTTAATTCGCGGCTTTCTTTAATAAAAATTGAATTTTAATTTAAGTATATTGTTTTAATGTTTTAATCATTTATATCATATATTTTGATATTTAGACATTGTAAAAATAATATATAATTATAATATTTCAATTTAGTAATCTGACTTGTTGACAGAATTTATATTATTAATTAGTAAATATTAGCTTACATTTAAATATCGGTTTCAATAACCCAAATTCCCACTCGTCTAATTTCTTTTGTACATATGAATTCATTTGTTCAGATAATTATATATCATTTATCGAAGCCTTATTACTTAATCATATTACTTTATTTCTAGACGTGTAATGAATTTTTTTATTATTAAAAAATGAAAAAATGTATATTTTTTATTTCAAGTGCAGTAAGAATGAAAGATTAAAATAAGATTTTTTTTTTTGATTGAAATAAGAAGGATGTTTTAATGTTTGAATAAGAATTGTCTCTAATGAATTATTACTATAATAAAATAGGATGTGAAAATTGAAAAATGATTTCAAAAATTTGAATTGTGGTACACGCGTGTGCTTATGTAAAATATCAATATAAATTGTTGTAATGCTTTTTATTATATTCTTTTGAACGCGTGATTTATGTTTAGATTAAAGATAAATAATGCGAGTGCAAAACCCTCACCAACTTAAATAACATTTTTTCATGGCAATAATCTGCAGATAATAAATTACACACTGAAAGAGTTAAATTCGAATTTTGTATGATAAAGTGGAGAAGACCATAAAATGCATAATATGTTTACAATCTAGACAATAAAATGTTTTAATATACATTTAACTTTTTTGTTTTTATTCTTCTTGTTACATAATTTCGCATTCATTGTTTTATTAAACAATATAATTATATATCATAAAAGGGAGTTAAAAATGCGTACTCCTTTTTGAATCAGAATGTAATCCTTTCGTGAATTGTGTAGACCTCGACCGAAATTCAAGCAAAGACGTTGGAAGTAGTTGTGCTTATATAATCGTTATTCAAGTGATATACTGCAAGAATTTATGATATTAACTAATACAGTTTCCAGCGCTCAAAATTATGGAATTAAAAATGCATTTTTATAACTTTTAATTAAAACTATTAATAATAAAGCGGATGAATTTATTGTAATTAAGGAATTAAAATATTTTACTCATATTTTTAAAACCAACATTTTGATTTAAAAATTTCTTTTTTAATTTTTTTATTAACTTTTTTTTAACAATTAAATCTTTAAATAATTCTTTAAATTAGATTTGTTTATTAAAAAAATTCCCTAATTAAACAATCCGTAAATATTTTTAAGCTACAAAATTAATTCATGCTATTTTTTAATATCAAAAAAAGAATTATTTTTATGGCTTAAACATTAAACAATTATTACTCGTTTTGCAAAAAAACCGAGCTGGAAAAATAACCCTACAAACTCAAATAACATTATGGAATAAAAAGTTGCTAAGTTATTCAAATAATGGTAGATTCTGAACTTAAATAAATTTCATTTACGTTGAAGCGTTAAAATATTTTTCCATACAATTTATTTCCTAATGGAAATTAAATGTGGAACGATAGAAGTCCGAATTTAATCTCTGTTAAGGTTAATTCCCGCGTAGAAATTACATCCGTGATGAAGGAAGACCGAAGGAATTAATTTTGCACTGCCTTTGATCCAGTCTTAATTTTGTGCCTAAACTACAAAAAAAATTAATTTACGACGGTTTTTATAAATAATAGAAATAATATCATTCCACATTTTCATTTTTTAACAAAATTATTGAAAATATTTTAATTTATTTTAAAATAAAAATATTAATTTTTTTTTTTTTTATATTAATTTAGTTAAAAAAGTTTGTTTGAATTAAGTTTGTTTTCTCATTTTAATTACATTTCAAAAGTTGTGAAATAATTTGTATAATTTTGCATAAACTTTATGTACAAAATGAAAAAAAAACTTGTTTAAAAATCTGTGTTATGTTAAGAAAAATGTATGTTTTGTAATATTTCACAAACGAATTTACAAAGCAACTAATTTGTGAGTTACTTTTGCACGCAGTATTAATATCGTTACTGGAAAATTGTGTGTGGTACGTTGCACATACTAACTGGCGCAACGTTTCATTAAATATGAGAAACTGGTGCAATATCTCATTGAATGAAACATACAACGTTGCAAATAAAAGACTCATATATTCGCAAACGATATCAGAAAAGTGACATAGATTCAAAAGACAAAAGTTTACAAGTCTTATATTTTTTAATGATTTTACAAATTTTATTTTTTTTTATTTTCGCCTTTTGAAAAATATTACAGCTAAAATATTAAATATAAAATTAAATAACTTTATATTTAAAAAAATGATGAATTATCTTGCTATTGACTTAATTTACGTTTAAAAAAAGTCTTTAGAATTAATATTAATCGAACATTCGTACACGACTGTGGTTTTAAGAGTCAATGAATTTAAAATGAGAGAACAATGAAATAATTAAAGAGCAATTTGACGAGTGTTGAAAATTCCATTTCAAGTTAACGTTTATCAAAAAACTACAATGAAAATGAAACGATGAAAGCTTCTGATGGCATTCAATTTCCGATGATCCTTTTAATATGAATGACTCAACGTATTTTATTAATTAAATTCTTTACTCGAAAAACGAAAATATTTCGTAACTAGCTGAATCCCCGGCTTCGCCTGACTGAAACCCTATAACCCTTTACCTACACGCTCAGAAATGCTTGAGTAAATTTTACCATAGATTTATAATGTACACTTCTAAGAATAATCTATCAAAAAAATGACATTGATTTATGCTAAAAATTTGAATATTTATAGAAAAATATATAGTATTTAAAAAAAATCATTGTGTTAGTATAATTTTACCATAAATTCACTAGAATAATTTTAAAAGTCGTTTTTATTTTTTGCTAAATTGCTAAATTTATTTTTTATCATATTCTATTATATAATATATTTGAATATATTACGTATATTATATATTATAAAATATCATACTATATATATTATTTTTTTTTTATTTTTTTAATTTTCACAAACAAAAATTTTTGTTTGTGAAAATTAAAAAAATTAAATTGAAATCTAAAATCTAAAAAAACCAAAAGAAACAAACAAACATATTTCGATTTTATATATATCAGTAAGGATAAGAATAATAATGCCGTAGAAATTAGTTACAGTTCAAAAAACAAAAAAATGTATATAAATATGTTTACAAAATTAAAAAAATATAATAAAAGAAATATATCTTTCTATGTTCATAACTATTTTTTTATTTGCAATTAAATTCATGTTTGTTTGAATGGTTTTTTCCAGCATCTATGACAATTATACCTTGTATAATTATATCATACAAATGAGTTATTGTGCTTTCAGTATTCTACTGACAAGTATTCTATTGAAAGCGTTATTGTGATTTACAAGCTAGTACACAATATCTTTCGGAATATTATATTTATAAAATAGCTCTGATTTATATTTTATATGAATCTTTAGCTTCTTCCAGTAACCTTTTCGAGGGTCTCTATGACCCAGTACTTTCATTTTTTCTTTTTTATATACTTTTATATTATTTAAATTATTAGTATATAATATATTAATTATTTAAATAATATAAGAAAATTATAATCATGGAATACTATGATTTCTCTTTGCTCTATTTGTGAATTCAATTAAAAAAAAGGAAACTTAAATTTTTTGAGATTTTTCGTTAATGGAATATCCTTTTTTGTTACTTCTTTTAATTTCAAATTTGTTAGAATTTCGAAACTTTATAAACAAATACAATAGCTTTTTTTACCATGAAAATATGCAAAAATGTAATTCCAATATCAAATTTGTTTCCCTGTGTGGATATCTACTAAACTGCGAAAAAAATTTGTCGTTTTCTTTATATTTACTGCCTTACGCAGATTACAAGATTCAAACTGCCGATTGAAGGGATTGAATCATCTTTTTTTGTGAGATTACACAATTTTGCAAACAATGTTACCAAAATATCAACAATACATCGAAATGGTGGAAAAGTAATTTTGCAGGATGAATCGCTCTAATACTCGACTATGATTGCTGCTATTCAATTTTCAAATTCTATTTCAGTTTAAATATGAGAATTTTGAAATGCACATAACGCAATCACTGCGCTATCTGTTGCTTCCAAATCCAACGCAACAACACAAATTTAATGCGATTATATTGCTATTTTTGTATATATGGCGACAAATAATTTCATTAGATATAAATTGATCAGGCGTTGAAATGATTTTGTATTCAAAATGCAAGTGACTAAGCTGAACACGCAAATATGTTACATTTTTTTTATAATTTCGAATTTAATAGTACAGCTATTTTTTGGAATATTATTTTTGTTTTTTTTTTTTTTTTTTTTTTTTTA
>JABFPJ010002242.1:0-20567 GCA_022817425.1 Gryon sp. ZL-2020
CAATATAATATAACTAATGTGTTGGAATTTTTATTTCATAGTTATAAATAATAAAGAACAAAATTCAATCTATTATGCTTTCTGAAAAATGCACGTTTGGTGAACATATGTTAAGAGTGACAAAAGCGTTTTTTAAGGAAAGACTTTTATGGTGTACATAGCGCACAATTATATGACATACAGAGTTAGAATCATAAATTTTCATACTTGTAAAATAAGGTATTTATAATTCATAAATCTTAGGGAATACAATGTAAAATTCATCTTTAAAAATGTTTGTCATGATTTTGACTAGTCTGTTTCGAGAGCTTCCTGAGTAACTTTGCGTTAAACCTTCCTCGTACTTTAACTTAAAATAAAATAATTATTTGAATTTATTTAATATATATTCATTTTTACCCCATAATCCAATATAATGTTTATTTAAGGTGTCTATCCGTGGGTCTGGTACCATTCAACCTGGAATGCGCGTACAGCAGTGACCTCCTAACTCAGCGAGAAACCCTACTATCACTTTGTCTGGAGCAGCGTATGATCGGGTTCCTCGTGAAATGCGCCCGTGAATGGTCGGACGGCAGTTCTTCCTACTTGTTCCCCACATTCTTGCGCTGGGCCGTGCAACGCGCCACATCCATCAAGCAAGTCGCCGATTGCTTTTGCACTTCGCTCTTCGACAACTCTCGCCTCGACATCGACGAGTCCGAACTCAAAATCATACGATTCTGCTGCAAGCAACTGGAATGGCTATCCACGATTCTATCCAGCTTACCCACAGAATCCGCCGACCTAAAAACCCAGCAAAAAGCTCTAAAACGGGTATCAACTTACTTAGACGTACTCATTTGGTTCTACGACTTTGGCCTGCTTCCGGAATTCCCCATGCGGGAGTACAACGAAATGTTGCCAGGTCGAATACTATATCCTTACGAAAAGCTCAGCGAGTACTACGAGCAGCGGCGCCAGGAACATCCAAAACTTTTGTTCATCGACGAATTTATTTCGCGCGAATTCCCGAGTTTGCAAAAACAATGGCAAAATGAGGGCGAAAGCTGCCATTATCCGCCGCCATCTTTGCAGTCGCTCTTGCGCATTTTTTTGGCCGACTTGGATGACCTTGAGGAAATGGAGATCAAGCACCAGATCACGATGTACGTGCTGATCGACGTCGCGACTTTTTTCAAGGCCAACGCGGACGTGGATGAACTCATTTTATACCCGGCGTCGTTTAAACTCAAACCCGAGTTGATTAAACTGGTCGAAGCGTTTTATCTGTTGGATCATAAGGATTATTCGAGTTTCCAGGAAACTTTGTATAAATTCGTGCCGAAGTGGATTATGAAGGACTGGCATCATCAGCTGATTATTCAGACTTTGTTGCATGACAATGAGCATAGTATGTTGATGAATTACTTCCGCGTGAGAAAACCGCCGCTGCCGAGGGCGGAGGACCAGGAAATTTTGATCGACATGACGGTGAAGCACGGATTGGTGAACGCGGCTTTCCATTTGAGACCGCCGTCGGACTACGGCCAACTGCTGAGATGCTTTTTCAGGGCCTGCAAAAACTATGGCAAGTTGCCGGAAATTTTGTACCTGAATTTGAGCGCAAAGGAGGAGGAGGCGTTTATTCAGTTTTTGGATGACAATAATTGTCATGACTTTCGAATGCTGTATAATTTGCAAAAGGGACATTATACGAAACAAAGGAATGTTGGACAAGGTCAGGGATCGGCCATTGTCTGCAAAATGGTCGAGGTTTATGCGGCAACGCTGCCGAATATTGTCAAACGCTTTAGAGCTTGTGCGGACAAGTTGGATGATAAGGTTGATGATGGACGAAGGTAAATGGAACTGCGATATTTGGAGTGTTGTAATAAAATGGGGAAGTAAGCATTTTATCAAAAAAATAGTTTATAAAACCCGTTAAATTATCAAAAAGACAGTTTATTACAAATGAGTTTCATCGCTTGTGCATTGTATAAAAACCGCCAAATGATCAAAAAAGGAGTTTATCAAAAACTTATTTTATCAATCAGACATTTTATAAATGCCTGCAAATGATCAAACACACAAATTATCAAAATTGCTTTTTATCAGTCATGTATTTTAAGATTCCCTTCAAATGATCAAAAACGCAGATTATCCAAAATTGATTTTATCAGTCATGCATTTTATAAATCTCTCCAAATTATCAAGAGTGCAGTTTATCATACATTTATTTTATCAAAAACTTTATTGAATCTTATAATATTTTTATTATAAAATGAGATTTTGATGAAATATTTATAAAATGCATGATTGATATAAAGCAGTTTTGATAAATATTGTGTGTTTGATCATTTGCAGACATTTATAAAATGTATGATTGATAAAATGAGATTTAGATAAACTGCATTTTTGATTATTTTGCGGTTTTTATAAAACGCATTAGTGATAAAATGCATACTTCATAAACTGCTGTTTTGGTATTTTAACAGTGTGATAAAAATCATTATCAATAATTTAATAGGTTTTATAAAATGCTTTTTTGATAAAATGCCTACTTCCCCAATTAAATTATGTAAATAAAACTGAAATTTTATCACAAATATTTGTATGAAAAAAGAACACACTTATGTGAATTTTATCATTACTTTTTCATTACAAAATATTCTTAGTTCATTTAATTTATATTTATTTTATTTTATTATATTATATTTATTTATTTATAACATTCAACATATATCAACATTAACTTAATGGCGACTTTGACTTATTCAAAGGTAGAAAATACACATAACAAGAATAATAAATTCGTATGATTTTTTAATATTTTCAATTCTTTTTAATATTTTTCTTGCAGCTTAAAGCCACTGTCCCATGCCTCCAACCGAGTCAAATCCCGAGACGTCTGCGAAGTTCTGATGGAGAAGACTCAGGAATTCAACAAGCGGATCAGCGGATCCACCAACTACATCCCCTTCGTATCCGCACCGGTGAGCAGCCTCAAGTCAAACAACGACATGAACATCTACCACGTGGAATATCCCCAAAAGAAAGTGGCCCTCAAACGCAAGTCCGAGGTAATCTTAACTCCCGAAGACGGCGTCCAATCGCCAAAACGCTCAAAATCGAACATCCCAAAAGACTCCTCAATCTGCGCCGACGCAACAGCAACCAACCCACTGAGCATGCGCACCTTCACCAGCACGCCATTGGTGAAGCGCAGTCGCACGCCATTTTTATCGAGTCAAAACCTGGACGCGCCGACGCCCCACTCGATCCTCAAAATGCGCCAACTGGTGCGCAAATCCACGTCCCTCGGCAACGACTCGAAAACCTGTCGCAACATTTTACAGGGAAAGTCCGCTCGACAGATAAGATTTCATATTTTACAGAATGACGATTGCGAGATGAATTACGATGACGAGAAGGTTGAGATTGCAAGCTCAAAGCAAGCTTCGCGGACGGAAAAGTGGTCGCTCGATAGTGAATTATCGCAGGGTCCCAGACCGAGACCGAGTTTGCGACGATCGGACGTGGGTTTGTCGGATCGTTCGAGTGTTGCGAGTAATCGATTGTCCTTGGGAAGTTCCGTGTTAAGCAACACGGCGTATCTTTCGTCGGTGTTGAACTCCAACACGGACATAGAATTGTCGATTAATCGAACGAACAAAACGGAAGTGAAGTCGATTCAGGACAAAAGCGAATTCAACACTTCGAAGGTGTTTAGATACTCGATCGGCGAGCAGAAGACCTGGTACGAGTCGTCCATTTTGTCGTCGGACACGGACGTGTCGCGTTATGACTTGTTTAAGAAATCGAATGAGGATAAAGTTGTGAAGAGCGAGAGTTCGGAAGAAAAGATAGTATATGATGTGAATGATGATAGCGAAGAGAAGAAGGATGAATTGAAACAAGAAAAGGAGGATGTGGAGGAGGAACATGATGAGTCGTTTGTGAGTGTCGCGGGATCGTTGGACAATGAAATGTCCGAGAAAGAAAAAGAGTTGAGTGTTCGGCCGACTGATGAGGGGAATATGACGGACGATGAGATGGATGAAGCGAATGTGCGTTTGGAAGATGATAAGAAGAAGTATTTCGATGCGAATATTACGGATGATGAATCCAATGACGTTGGTGTGTTTGTGAAGAGCAAAGTTGAGACGAAAGAAGAGGAAAAGGAAAAACAAATGGAGGAAGAAGAAAAGCCAATGAAGGAAGAAGAAGAGGAAGAGGAAAAACAAATGGAGGAAGAAGAAAAGCAAATGATGGAAGAAGAAGAAGAGAAAATGAACACTGAAATTGAAAATATAGAAGAACCGGTAAAAGTTGGAAGAAGAGTTTCGAGGAAACTGGAAATAAAGAAAGAGAAGGATGAGGAAGGAGAAGAGGAAGAGGAAAAGCAGAAGGAGAAGAGTAGAAGAGGATCGAGGAAGTCGGTTGACTTGGAGGTGAAATCGGTGAAGTCGCCAAGTCGACGAAGGTCGTTGAGTCGCACAGTTGCCGAGGAGGAGGACAAAGTCACGAAGAAGAGTGGAGAAAAGTCGCGAAGTGCGTCGAAAGAAAAGCAAGAGGATAAGAGTGAAGAGAAGAAAGTAACTCGTAAGAAGACGTCGAGGGCTAAAGTTGAGTTGAAGGATGAGGAGGAAGAGGAAACTGTTGTGGAGGAAATTAAAGAAAGTTCAACGAAGAAGAAGAGTGTTCCTAAAGAAAAGAAAACAGTTAAAACAGGAAGGAAGAAGGCAGAAAAGGTTGAAGAGAAGGTTGAGGAGGAAAAGGAAGAGGAGGAGGAGAAGGTGGAGGATGAGCCGAAGGGAAGACGGGTTTTGCGAAGTCGGTCGACAACACCCGAGCGAACACTGAGAGTGACGAGATCGACGAGGGCTCAGTCGGTGTCGTTGGATGTTTCTGACTCGTCGTCGATTGGCGAGACCAAAAAGCGACTTCGTCGAGCGCAGTCCGTGACCTTGGAGACCGTTAATGAAAGCGAGGAAACGTCGATGTTCAGCAAGAAATCGACCAGACGAAGTCAGCCGGTTCAGTCCGAGCGATCGGGTCTGCGACGAACGAGAAGTTCGAGTTCGTTGAGCAAAGTGGAGGCCATTTTGGAGCAGTCGGTTGAGGAGGAGGCGAAGGATACGGTGAAGCAGAGTAAGAGTAAGGTGGGAAGACCCAGAAAGACGGCTACGAGACGAAAGAAGACAACGTCGGAGAGCAGTTGCAATGAGAATGAGGATGAGGTGCAGTTCGAGTTCTCGTTGCCGGATACGAAGGATGATATACCGACGATTCAGGAGGGTAATTGGAAGAATTATTGTGATACATAATTTTTTGATTATTTGTTATGTTAGTTTTATTATTAATTCAAATGATTTTTCCTTTCTTTAGAACAAGTTCCAGCGGAAAGATTTGAATTTTCACCACCTCATACCAGGTCTAGGTACCAATGTAAGTACAGTCATATGCAGTAAAACTTGTGAGGAGTCCTGTTTAGTGTTGCACGATACAAGATCGACTTTTTGTTATATCGATATTAATCGATATTTTATCGATTTATCGATATTAATCGATATTTTATCGATTTATCGATATTTTTTCGATTTATCAATATTAATCGATATTATCAATATTAATCGATATTAATTGATATTAATCGATATTAATCGATATCGATATTAATCGATGTTATTCAATATTATTTGACATTATCGATTTTCGAGTATTTTATAATCGATATTTCTTCATATCGATTTTATTTCCATCGATTCGATTCGATACGAAAAATCGATTCTTTTATTCGTAACAGGATTCTTCATAAGTTTTACTATATTTTTTATTTAAATAAGTATTCATGTAATATTTAAAATTTAAGATGGGACTACAATGAAAGTCATTCACAAAAGTTAGAATTTGCTCAATTTTATGTAAATTTTATCATAGACTCTTTTTAATTATACATTTATGTTTAATATTAATTTTTTTTTTGTTTCAGCGAGAGCAAAGTAAGCGAAATTTTATTGGGCGATTCTATCTACGTTTTAATTAAGGAATTAGAAGACTACTTTTTGTTGTAATAATACTTGAAAATTTAATTAGTGATAAATCTACTCATATAATGTGTTTTTGTATTATCATCATCCTAAAGGTTTGATGTATTTGTTTGTAAGGAAAAATTAGTCAATTAAATTTGTACAATAACTTGTAAAACATTGTTCGTTACTTTTGTATGACTTATTGAATGAATAAATCCTACAATTTTGTATAAATAGATTTGTTGATTTGAATTATTAAATAATCAAAATTGTTTCATTTCTTTAATGTAAACAAATGAAAAATCTAATTATTTAACATAGTTTATTTAACGCATTTTTAAATTATAATTGTAGCAATTTATTTTATTTTATACATAAGTAGAACAAATAACTTCTTTTTTAAAAAATATGCTTTACAATATTTTATATAATTTATAATTTATATAAATAATTAAATAAACATTATATATTATGCATCTTAATTGAAAACTATTTTGCACACTTTTCACTGTTGTGCGGTTTGCGCTAATTGACGTAACTGTTTCAACACTGTTTCCAAAAGCTTTTTCTTGTCTCTTTCGCTTTTCTTTAAAACTGAAAAAACCGTCTTCTTATCTGCTTCTCGTAATCTGCAATTGTTATATACATTATTAATATTATTATTTAATTTATTACTCTTATTATTATTATTTATTTTGATTACTTTATTTATTGTTATTAATTATTATTTAATAATATTAAAATTAATAACATTACAAAGTAAGCAAAACTATTTATTTAATCTGTAAAATTACATTTATCTTACTTCTCTAATAATAAAATTGCCATATTTGGAGTGACTAAACTATATTTTCCTGAATCACTTCCGTAATCGTGAAAGTAAACCGACCAATCCCAGCTCATGAACAAATCCAAAAGTTGTCTTAATTGAGCAAAAAACTGTAAAAGTGTTCCTTCAGGTAAACCCGAGACTGGCTCTGAAGCGGCGAATTCTAGAAAATTTCATTATTATTAAACAAACATGTTTTTTTTTACAAATTTATAAATAATTAATTTATAATTTAATTTAATTTATTTATAATAATAAATAATTTCACACACTTACGTTCACACTGTATCGTATCCAAATTAACTTGTTGTAAAGCACCCATTGAAATTTGTTTTACATCGTCTGATATTAGAATTTTCAATATCGCATTTGCTATATGAGAACATGCAGCTTTACATGCTACTTGAGCAACTTCGACCTATAAACAATTAGATTATGATTATTTTTAATATTATTAATTAATACAAATCATGAATTAAAAACAAAAGATTAAACAAAACGCTTTTTTCGATTTAAATCAAAATTTTTTATTTAAATCAGATTTAAATAAAATGGTAAAAATATGAAGAAATGAATTAAATTAAATTTGATTTCAATTTTTGAAAAGATTTAAAAATCATAGTTATTTCAAATTTTTTATTGCAAATTCAAAATATTTTTTAATTTTTCATGTAAATTAGTTTTTTATTAAAATCATCGATTGCAATTTCAAGAAAATCATTTGATTTAAATCATCTGTTTTTAATCATCGAAACCCTGAATCTTAATAAAATTTGTTTCTCTCAAAGAAAAGCAACAAAAACGTTTACCGGTAAATTAGTAAAGCACGTAAAAGTGCTTTGTAAAAACGCTATAAGATCTGTAATAAATCCCGACGCGTGGCCCTGTGGTTCTGCCAAATTCCAATCGTAATTTTCCAACTCCAAAAACTCGTCGAGTTTTTCCTTCAATTTCTCACATATTTGTTTCTCCGCGTCATCTCTCGCCACTCGAAACATAGCCGACTTCACACTTCCGCTACTCAGTTGTCCTTCATGAGTTGTTCTGCATAATTAAATATTATATAATCAATATATATCAAAACTTCTTAATTCATTATCATATTATATTTTGCTATTATTATTATTATTATTATTATTATTATTATTATTATATTTTTATTATATTTATATTAAAATGATTAGAAATAAAATGAATACCCGGTAATGTTGGAAACAAATTCCTCCAGGTACTTTGTTGATTTCTCTAAATAACCCGTGTTAATAATAATTTGCACAACTTGCAATAAGGCCAAAGATGGTTTACGAAATAGCGACGACAGACAGCCGCTGAAAGTTCTCGTCAACAGTAAGTTCGTCGACTTGCAGATCATCTCGTCGATTTCCGTTTGCGTGAGATTGAGATCCTCGGAAAACTTTAAGCACGCGTAAATGAATTCTTTGACTTGTTGGTACACCTTGGGAACCATCGCCGAGAAGGGAAATCGTCGTGGAAATTCGGCTTTTTGTAACTCCTCGTCGTAGTACGGAAACGAGCATACAACTTGATCGTATTCTGCTTGAGAAGCCACTTGAATCGGCAAAAAATTGTCGTCGTCCAAAATGTCGCGGAAAACTTGAACCCAATGCTGCATTAAGACTTCGTTATAATGAACCCGAATTTCCTGCAGCAAATCCCAGAGCTGACCAACTGGGTATCCATAATTCTAAATCAGTTAAAAATTAATGTTTAATATAAATTGTTATTTTAAAATGGTTCAGGTTTTAGTTGTATTTAGTCATGCAAATTATTCATTATTCACTTACACGTAAAGTTGTGTTGAACAGCATTATTAAATTTTTTATCTTTAATATAAGTCCTGCATCTGTACAGTATGCCTAAACAAAGAATTTTATTGAATTCATTATTTCTTTTTTTTTCAAATACATACCATTTGAAATCCAATTAACTTTTCAAAATACTTATTGGTTTTTGTCCAAATTACAATTAAATTATATAATAAATATAATAAATAATTTATGCATTTAGTAAGACTAGTTTTTAAGTTATAAATTTGCATAGTAATTCATAACTCAAACACAATAAAATCTCAATAAAATCCAATAACTTAAATTTCCAAAATGTTGCTTTAATTATAATTTGAAATGAAAGAAATTATAAAAACCAGTAAGAATTTTGAAATGTTAATCGAATTCCAAATACTGGATAAATTAAAAAAAAAAATATAATCACCGAATGCGTTCGAAGAGCATTCACAATTTTGGACAAAGACATTGACCAAAGTTCCTCGAGGTATGATCGTGTGGTCAAACCATTTCCGGTATTGAGAATATGATCTTCGACGATGAAAAATCCCAGAATTGCATGAACATACGACTGGTATCCGACGATGCTTTCATGCTACGATCATTTTGAATTCATCATTATTCATCATTTCAATCAAACTATGTACTTAAAATACTTAATTGCACATCATTGAACCGAACCATATTAATCGGCGGCTGCAGAACTAATCGCGCCTGTTGTTCTCGTTGCTGTCTATAGTATGACTTAAACGTGTCGCCTTCCCTCAAAACAGTGTAAATGTGCATACATCGGTACACCGGACTAAAGTCCATTAGATCTTGCGCACTCAATTCTTCCTCACTTTCAGTCGAAAGATCGGCCAAAGACTTTTTCTGCTTGCGACCGGTTATTTTTGCTTCATTTTCTAATTGTTCTGCCGTCTGAAATGTAATAAATAATGAAATAATCGCCTAAAAGAATTCTCATAAAATGTTTGGCTTGAAGGAAAAAACCGATTAACTCCATTTTTTGACGAAATTGAGTTAACAATAATTTCAAAATCGAAATAAAAAGTGATGTTTCTCAAAAATGCTATAATTGTAGTATATAAAAGTACTACTAAAAACAATAATTGTGCTATTTTTGTTAATTTTTTAATTCGATTATCATCTATGATCATACTTAAATATTGTTTAAGATTATATTTAAATATTGTTTTTGATATTGTTTATAACAAAAAATGAAGAAAAAAAGGAAGAACAAATGTCTAATATTTGTGTTAAAAAAGTTCTTTTTTGTCATTAAGACACCTATTTATCTTTTTCCTTCCTGCGATTTATAATTTTCAAGTTATAATTTGTTAAAACATTCATGTTTTAAAAAGTTATAACTTTCAAGTTGAAAAATGCAAACACTTTTCTCTCAAGATTTGTAAAAGTGGAGTTAATTGGTTTTTCCTTTAAGCCACAGAAGAAACCTTAACTTTAGATAAATAATTCTGTGGCTTGAAGGAAAAACTGATTAACTCCATTTTTTGGAAAAATGGAGTTAATGATAATTTCGGATTTTAACAACCTTATATTTTCATTTTTTGAGACCATATTTATCGAAATGTAGTACTATATCACCATATAGGAAGATTAAATAAATACTTTTTCTATATATATGACTGCAGGTTGAAAAATTGAAACACGTTTTTCTCAAAATGTGTAAACGTGGAGTTAATTGATTTTTCCTATAAACCACAGAATTAACTAAAAAATGATTCAAAATAAATTGAAACATTACATGTCTCATAGCAACTTGGCCAATTTTGGGCGAATATTTTCGAATATTTTCTAAAAAGTCTCGCAAATCCGACATCGAAGCATCCTTGATATTTTCTCGTATCCTGTAAATAAAGCATTCTAATTAGATCTAATTCTAATTAATTTAATTTAATCTTGTATATAGAAAATGTTGATTCAAATAAAATGCATTTCTTACTGAGGAATCTGCTGAGTGATTTGCGACGCGAATCTGTAATTTGCCACTTTTGGTAAATCGCGATGCTCTAAATGTTCCAGGGTCTTAAGTGCCGGGTAGTAACGTTTATCTTTAAGCTGTCGTTGGAGTTTGGTGTACGCCGCCAACATAGGCAAACACATTGTCAAACTGTCGACCGCCGCTGCCATATTGCTCTCGACTTTTCGAGCCTTCACTAACTCCTCCTTTTTCTCCAAAACTTTACTCGTTGTTGCGCTTATGCGTTTATCCAGCTCGAGTATTTCATTCTGCAATGTTAATATTTGATTAAATTATGTACGTTTTTTAAATTTTTTTTTATTATTATAATTTTTAATTATATTGTCAAACTTGGCCAATAGGAACCATCCATGGGATTTGAATAAAAATAAAGTTACTTCATATATAAAAAGTAATTTATTACGGCAACGTTTTGGTTACTCTGCGTAACCCTTTTCAAGCCTATCAAACAAATAAATAAACGTAAGAAACAAGTCAATAATCGTAAAAAATATAAAGAGATCACGAGTTAAATTAACATTAAAGCTTGATGTTCGCTATGTTAAGAAACTGACCTTATATTGTAATAAATAACATTCATCAACCATCCGATTTGTGTTCGTCATAACCTTTGGAAATCGCACATTATGGTGGAGTGATTAAAATTATGTCGTAGTCCAAATTTAACAATATTTATTACGCGAACAATTTTATGAATATCAGGATTATTCGCACATTATCAATCGATCGATTTAAAGTGACAAATTTCCGATATCATGTGGAGGTGTTGGATTGTTATTGTCACGTGAGTTAACAGTTAAGATTTAAGGCAACTTGTCTTCTTCTTCTTCTTTATTCAGTGGCTCCAAACCATTGGTTTATTCGGCCATAAGGCATCTTGTATATACAATGCTGAGTTTTTCGACGTCGGAACGTTCGTTCATCGCATGTTTATTTTTGACAATATTTCTCATTTCATAAATTAATCTTTTTTTGTAATTTTTGATAGATTTAACGATTTTGACTTTGTTATATGCATTTTGTTATATTATTATTATTATTATTTTTTATTATTATTATTATTTTTTATTATTATTATTAATTATTACGTTGTTACTGTTTACTTGTCTCCGTGTATATGTGAAAATATATACAAAATATATTCTTTAAAAAATGTATAATATTTTACCAATGTTTAAATTAAAAAAAATCCAATTATGATTTGTGAAAAATAATAAAATATTTTTGAATTTGACTGAATAAATTCGAAAAAGTTGCCATCTCTTCTTACATTCAACTGCTGTGCTTGCGTTCGAACTTGCAACAATTCTCGTATCGAATCGATGAATCCCTGGTAATGATGATTGCACATCCGCTCAATATCTTTATCATGAGTTTTCACCCGTTCGTCGAGTTTGTCCATAAACTTCTCGTGTTCCTGTCCATCGTAAATAGCTCTACAAACAAAATCGCAAAAATTAACTTCAACAAATTTCCAAATTCAACTAACAAAACTAAAATATAAAATACAACAAACCAAATAAATACCAACGATTAAACACATGAAATACTGCTACTTGGGGGGTTTTTTTTTAAACATAAGCTTAATCAAGCAAACTGAAACTGTGCCTACTGGGTTTGGACGTAAAATCAAAATTTGGAATATATTATTATTATTATTAAATCATTCAACTACGATACGTCAGAATACCTGATGACAAGGCCTAAGCAACTTGTATCAGATGATTCTATTTCCATCAATAAGTGTTCATGTTTTGGAGCAGTGCTCAGGTAAACATGACTGCGATCGATGGTTGAAACGCCCGACGACATCGTCTACGCTTTAGTCCGCCAAATTTGGACTTGGCTTTTTTCGTCGGCTTTTGCGTCTTTTTGTGTGCCTTTTCACACACACGTCCAACTTGCAACCCCTTTTATTGCGCATATGCACCCCAAATACGGCGCATCTGCGTACAAGTCATATCGTCTTAAAAACCCAGTTCCACAACTTAACCTCCAATCGTAAACAATGATTTTTGACTTAGTTGTTAGTATTTACCTGAACGTCGGACCCAAGTAATCATCGATGCCTTCGATTTCTTGGATCAAAATGTCCGTTTGCTGCATCTTTGTGCGCAATGTTATTCACGATCGAATCAGTTTGATGGGGCTTTTATTCTGTTATTATCAGTCTCTTTGACATACACAAGTGGTGTATTTTGCTTTTGATTGGGGGGGGGGGGGGTATCAGGTATGTGTGTTTTGATCAGCCCAGTGACACGAAGTATACAAATACGTACGTAGGAAAGGCGCTATAAAGTACCATAAATTCTGACTGCTAGATGACGTAGGTGACACCCGCTCACCCATACAGTCGAAACTTATTGAAAGCACATAACCTTAAAATGTCAAAATATTTTAGTTTTTGCAAACTAAAAACTTTAAGGTAGGATATAAAACCAATAAAAATATATAATACATGTACTACTGTATAAATAAGTCCTTTCATTTATTATTATAATCATTTTTTATTATTAGCTATATGTATAATTAAGTATAGTTCTATAACAACGCCACCTGCACTTTAAACTAAATATATATTTTATTTGTTTAAATACATTTAAATTAATTAAAAGAAAATAATTCACATTTTAAACAATCTAGATAAAAAATATATTTGAAGAAATGTGCCAATTTGTATATTGTTTTGAATACACAACAGCGCCGCCTACAGTGGGAACACAACATTACGTACTGTACGTATTTTCGTGTAACTGTGTAAGTCTGAAGACCCTGATGGCCTGATCTGTGACAAAAGTTAATTTAATTAAAGATTGAGAAATGTATATTCCGACTGAAGTTTAGGATTATCAATTAGGTTATGATTTTGTAAACATTATCAATATGTCAGTTGCGATGAAACAGTTAAAATGTAAAAATAAATGGATAAAAGAGAAAATGTTAAAGAAATGAGTACGAGCAATTGCAGCAATGAATGTGGCAAAAAGAAAAACCCAAAAGAAAAAGAAAAGAAAAATATAGGCAACAACGTTGCTATGTTCATGTACGTCAAGTTTCAAAAAATATTTACATACATTTAAAAATATTGAAGGTTTTGGATTGTGGGTTTAACTCAATAATTCTGTCTATTAAAATAATTCAATATATTTTATTATATTTTCTTCTCACAAAATAACTTTCTTTCTTTTTGACCTATGCTCGCCATTGCTCTTCCAAAAACTGACTCGCTCTCATTATTCGACTAATTAGCATCACGCGCCGCGTCTCCCCACAATATCCCACAATATATTAAAATCGCTTTGGTAAAAATTTTATGTTTTTGGAAGCTTTGTATAATACACAGTCGTATAAAGGTTATGTTACTATTTCGCTTATGATTGAGCGGGTGATCGCAACGCCACCTAGTAGCATAAACATTTGGGCATAAACCGACTTTGGGTATTCGTTACCGGCAGTTACCGGGTCATGGTATTACAGTACCCTACCCAGTAAAAAAAGCGACACAATTTGTATACGCTAGGCAAGTAAACTTATCTGTCTTTGTTTACATTACATATAAACATGAATGTTTCTCCTTGTCAGGCGTATTATTTTCAGAGATACTTGCCCAGCGTATAGGTGTTTGTGTGTGACGTGGAAGAAGAAGAAGGAAATAAAGTAAGTCCAGTTTGAGAATTGGGATTTGAGTTTGGTCGGACAAAATGGCACGTCAGCAGCAACAACCGCAAACAGACGTCGACGAATTATTTGATGTTAAAAATCACTTTTATATTGGCAATTACCAACAATGTATTAACGAAACGCAGAAAATTAAGGTTAACTATTTTTTGTTCTTATACTTTTTGACACTTTACTTTTTGTTATTGTATATTCTAACCTTCAAATTGTCATGTCTCTTTTGTAAATATAAGATTATAGGAGAAGAATGACATTTCATTTGACATTTGATAAGAATGTGGGTGGAATGTAATGTAATACTTAGTTTTATATCTATTTTTTGGATTGTTTGAATTATTATTAAAAACGGGGTGGTCAGTGAAGCTGGAAACCTTGAAAAACTGGAAAAAGCTGGAATTTGGAATGACATTACAAAAGCTGGATAAAACCTTGATTTTATGAATTTAGAATTACTTTTAGTAGAATATGTCTTATTGGAAAATTAGAATAATCAAAAAGTAGATTCAAAATAAAATTAGCCAATCAAAAATCGAGTCAATAAAATTGAAGAAAAACCTGGAATTTAGAATGGCCTTAGAAAACCTGGAAAAAACCTTATTTTTGTCAATTTGTCCTTTACTTTTTTTTTAATTTTTCCTTTTTTACTTTTATTTTGTTTTATTTTTAGAATTCACGTTTATGTATAAATATAAATGTGAATTAAAGAAAAAATATATATATATTTATATATGTGTATTAATATATTATATATTATTAAATATTTAATTGTAATTTGAATTGAATAATTATTAATAGAAAAAATGCATTCTTGCAGCCATCGTCACGAGAAGTAGCAATAGAACGCGATGCATTTTTATATCGTGCGTACATTGCGCAACGAAAGTTCCGTGTGGTGCTTGATGAAATTAACAGTAATTCGCCCGAAGAATTGCAGCCTTTGAAAAAATTAGCCGAGTATTTAGCGAATCCAAGCCAAAGAGAAGCCATAGTAACGGAGCTTGACAAAACGACAAGCTCGCCGAATTATAATTTTACCATCGTAGCCACAACCATCTACTATCACGAGAAAAATCTCGAAAGCGCATTGAGAATTTTGCACAATTCTGATCATTTGGAATGTATGGCACTGACGCTACAGATATACTTGAAAATGGATCGGCTGGATTTGGCGCGGAAGGAGTTCAAAAATATGCAAGAAAAGGACGACGATGCCACTTTAACGCAGCTGGCTCAGGCCTGGCTTAATATTTGCACTGGCGGTGACAAACTGCAAGATGCTTATTATATCTTTCAGGTTTTTTCATTTTTATACATTTATTATTCTATTTTTACTTTTTTAAAAAAAGTAAAAATTTTTTACTTTTTTAAAAAAAGTAAAAATTTTTTACTTTACTAAATTTGAATCATTGATTAAAGTCATGATTTTAATCAATTAATTTTTTTATTTAAATAAAAAAAGATCATTTTTTACAATAAAAAAAATGAGTTATATGAGTTATATAAAAAATATTAATTTAATTATAATAATTATAATAACTACAAAATGTCTTTTATAGGAAATGATTGACAAACATTCCAGCACAAGTATGCTTTTAAATGGCCAAGCGACTTGTTTCATCGGACAAGGCAAATATGAGGAAGCCGAAGTAGCTTTGCAGGAATCGCTGGAAAAAGACAGCAATGATCCCGACACATTGATCAATATGATTGTCCTATGTCAACATATGGGAAAACCAATTGAACTTTTAAATCGTTATCTCAGTCAACTGAAAGACTCTCATTTGGATCATCCATTTGTTAAGGAATACTTGCAAAAAGAAACGGAATTTGATAGATTGTGCAAAATTTATAGCGCAAATTGAAGTAAAACAAGAAATAAATAAATAAAAAAGGCAAAATGCGCGTTTCGTCAGTCTTTCGTTATAGTTCAAGTGTTCCGTGAACACAGGAATTACAATGCTATATCAGAAATGCATTTAATAACTAAACAATTGTTTTATATTACTATTTTCTAATCGAAAGATTAATAGTTATTAGACGTGTTTTTAATATATTTGATAGCATCTTTTTGACAAATGTATAAAGATAAAAACATACAAATAGATATATTCATTGTACTTTGTTTCAATCTAAGTAAAAGTCAAAATTTAAGCAATTTCTTTATGAAGTTGTGTTTCTTATTAATGCATATTTCCCATCATCAAAAAACTTAATTGTTAACTAATTGTAATTTATAATTAATAATTGTAATTAAAAAAATCTAAAATATTAAATACAAAATGTATTATAATTGCATTTTTAATAAACAATACAATTAATCTGTTTAATTAATTAAATGTATAAAATAAACATTTTTTAATATAATATAAAAATAATATAAAATTTTCAAATCTGCGAGTTTCATTTTCTTACTGTTTAATCATCGTATGATAAAACTTCTAGTTTTTCCAGTTTTTTAGTTACTTTGGGTAATATAAGATTGAGAAATATTCCTAAGTTAAGTAGAAACGCATACCAACTTGAATATACAAACTAATATTATATCCTGAAATGATGAATGAGGTTACATTTATTTATGTTTCTTACAGACTTATCTTATGTATTTGCAATTTTAAACGTACATAAAACAATATAGATAATTATGAATATTTGTAAATATATGCAAAAATGTGTCTGTATTATTTCAAACAAGAGACAAATTAGCACATTAATTTATAAGGCAAAAAGAAAACAAAGAACGTATTCATTTGTTACTACTGCGATAAGTAACAATAATAATAATAATAATAATAATAATAATAATAATAATAATACAATTGGAGATGTAATGCAAAAGTGGCGTGAACGATTTGAAAAAGAAGGAATTCCCGAGCCAATTGAATCGATTGAACACATAATTGCTCACATCATTGGAATTACTAAGGTTTTCATTTTAAATATGACATTCATTTTTTGTACTTATTATGATGTTTAATATTGTATTAATGTTTATACTAAATTAATAATTATATATATATATATTTATTTTTTTTTAATTTATATTTACATATATATTTATATATTTTAGGGTTTCGATGATTAATATCAAATGATTTAAACCCATTTTTTTAATCATTAATTTTAATAAAAAAAACTGTATTTTATTTAAAAAATTCAAAAATATTTTGAATTTACAATTAAAAGTATGAAATTAAAATTAAAAATTAAAAATTAAAACGTAAATTATTTCAAAAAGTGAAATCAAATTGTAAAAGAGTTTGTAAAAAATCGATTTACAAAATTTTATTTTAATCATGATTTTTATTAACCCGAATATATTTATATATTTTTTTTATATTAAATAAATACATCCATACAGATTACAAATCTACCCAGTTACAAAAAACATAAACTTGATAATGAACAAATAGACAAATTGAATTCACTGTGTGAATGCCGCTTATTAAGGTAAATAAACTGTTTTCTAATATACGCAATTATTTATAATTAATTTTGCAATGAAATTAAAATATATATTCCATTTTCAGAATGCCTGTCCAGTATATCATTGGCAATTGGGACTTTCGGGATATAACGTTAAAATTGGTTCCTCCAGTATTTATACCAAGGCCGGAAACCGAAATTTTAGTGGATATAGTTTTAAAAACTATTTCATCGATGAATCTGAATAATTACACAGTATTAGAAATTGGTTGCGGATCTGGTGCAATATCACTATCTTTAAGCAAATCATGTAAAAAGGTATAATCTATTTAAATTGAAACAATCATAATTTAATATTGTAATAATTTGTATTACATTTTTTATTCAATTTACAAATCATGAAATTAATCTCTTTTTAGGTTCGCTGCATCGCAATCGATACAAATATTCATGCGTGTAATTTAGCGAAAGAAAATGCTGCAAATTTAAACCTCGAAGACCAAGTTGAGATTTTGAATGCGACTTTAACTGAGGACAATTCTATTATTATTAATTCGCCACTTGAAAATAATGTTGATTTCAATCTTAATGACGCAAATCAATTTGACTTTATTTTAAGTAATCCACCTTATATACCAACAAAAGAAATCCTTAAATTACAACCGGAAATAAAAATGTAAGCATATGAGACATTCTACGCCAAGACGACCCAAAATAAAAAGTGATGTTTTTGAAACATGAATTTTTCCAAAAATTATAACTTGAAAATTATAAATAAATATATATTTATATATACAATTTCAGTATTTTTGAGAAAAAAACTTTTTATTTTGGGTTGTCTTGATGTGGAATATATAAAAATTATATATATGTATTTTTTAATTATTATATATAATTATATATATAAATTATATATATAAATTATAATTAATTCATAAAAACTAATTATATAAAAAAAGAAAAAAATACAAATAATAACATTCAATCAAAATATATAATAATAATATATATAACTTTTTGCCTTTCTTTTATTTCAGATTTGAAGATTTAAGAGCTTTAGATGGAGGAAAAGATGGCTTGAAAGTAATTAAACCGATATTGAAATACGCGTCAGTCGCGTTAAAAACTAACGGACGAATTTTCCTGGAAGTGGATCCATCTCATCCCGATTACATACAATTTTTTATTAACAAATATGCCGATTATGGTTTGAAATATGAACATACGTACAAAGACTTTTGTAATAACGAAAGATTTGTCGAAGTGTCAAAAATAAAATAAATGAATAAATTAATGAATTAAAATAATTTCTGATACAAATCGTTAAAATAAATAATTTATACAATAAAATAATTTTGGATTACAATGATTAATTGGAAATAAGACAAACTCAAGTTCCTGTTTATGCATTTTATTCAAGTACAAAAAGTTTACACATTAAATCATCTATATATTATTAAATAACAAACTATATTGCTTAATGATAATAATTTCCTACAAAATAAGAATTTAAAATATATTTCATTTGACTCCAAAAATAAAGTTGATTTATTAGTTGTATAAAATATTGAGATTTCGTAATTAATTGTTTCTTTAACACTTTTAAAACATTATTAAACATATGTATACTTTCGGCGATTATCGTTTCGTGTAAATTGAAATAATTGAATAATTTGACATTATAGATTAATTAGATCATAATAATACAAATAATTAGAGCAACATACAACAATTTGTTCAAATTATTGTAGTCATAATACTGTGAAGATGTATATTTTAGTGTACTTTGTCAAACTTATACAATCAAAGCTCGTCATTGCGTGCATCTTTTGCGTGTTGGACAGTTTAATGGAAGCTAACGTTTGTGTATTTTTTAATCGAAAAATCTAAATTACTTACAATTCCTTATCAAAACGAAAAATATATTGCGAATATATTGTTAATATATTCTTAATATATTTTAATATAACATATTCTAAATATATTAAGAATATATTAAAATATATTATCAATCTATTCAGAATATATTAACATATATATTTGCAATATATTTTTCGTTTTGCTAGAGTTGTTATTGTTAATAAATAATAAATGAAAATAATACAAAAATAAATAATTTTATTTGGTAATTTTGGGCGATTCATCAGCACCGAGATGAAAAATAACAATCAAAATAATACAAAAATATTTTTTTTATAAATCTTGCTTAAATACTTGTCTTAACTATTATCCACTAACTGTTAAATTAATCGTACAAAATTTGCATACAATTTTGCAGTAATCTATTTTTTAAGAAGAATATGCAAAATTGTTAACAAAAATTAGGCATTTCATATTACATATTTCATGAATCCTACTTGTATTTATGTCATTTACATATGCAAACTGCGCAAATTACAGTTTGCGTTTTGATATATTTTCTAGATCTTTTTGTACATTTTCATTTAGTTCCAAAAATGTAAAATTCCATAACTTTGTTTTTTATGTTTTTATTTTTTAAATTTAACTATGTATATCAAAAAAGAATTCCGCCATGATTATTAAAATGATATTATAAAAGTTAATAATTTTTTCTATTTCTTGCAAATATTGCGTTAGCGTTTCGTCAAGCTACCAATAAACTTTTGGAAGAGGGAAAAATTATGAAAAAAATGAGATTGCATAATTGAGAACAATAAAATGGAAATTATACTATATTGAATAATATATCCGGCCCGCGAATATATAACATTATTATTGTCAATATTTCATTAAAATCAGTTTCTTCCAAAACTATATTATATAGCTTAACTATTATTATTTAGCTCTTAGCA
>JABFPJ010002243.1:0-20565 GCA_022817425.1 Gryon sp. ZL-2020
AAAATATATTAAAAATATATTCACGATATAATGCCAAAAAAGTATATTCAGATAATATTAACAATATATTCGCAATATATTTTTCGTTTTGATAGGGTATTATAATTATATTATTTATATATAAAATATATGTTCCATGTTTGCACACATTTACACATATATTTTTTATATAATAATATTAAATATATAACTTTTTTCTGTATATATATAAATAAAATATATAAATATATTTTATGTTTCACATATATATGTTATATATGTGACAATTGTATATATTAATGTATAATATTGTAATATATACATGCACTACATATATATATATATATATATTGTATATATATTCACATATATATATTATATATATTTATGAAATAAATAAATTAAAAAAAATTTGCAAAAGTTTTGTAAAACTCTTACTAAATTTACAGTAAAGTTTACTTTAAAAACTAAAAACTTCTCCTATATGATATAATTTGTCCTATAATTCTAGTAAATATTAATAAATCTTTTTTTTCTGTACTTAAATGGTACATTGAGAAAAAAGTAATTCCTGTAGTAATTTTAATTGATCTTCTAATTAATGAGAAGACATTTGAAACATAAAACTTACTAAGCGGAAGTGTTGCTTTTTTTTCTTAAAATGTATATCTCTGGAATTAAAGTGTAATAAAATTGTATAAAGCGAACACCCTATATATATATATATATATATATAAGCATAGATGTGCTTCTTGATTGTGAATGTTGTACACGTATGTATGTGCTGATATATTTGTATATGTGTTTGTGTCGATATTACCACCGAAGCAAGCCAGGATAACGCCATAAATACCATCCTCTGCAGCATCGTATGTACGTCACTTACACCAGCACAAAATACACGCTTACCGTTTATTTGAGCATGATTTTAACCTGCAACGTACGTTTGCACTATGATCAAGCCAGATTTAAAGCCTCACTTACATTTGTACTTTTCGTTCGTGCTTCTGCACGCGAGCGTGTAACTCCGATGCTTACAATTTAATATCGTCCCAAAGATATCCTTACATTGGTAATGTCCCGGGTATTATTGCAATGTTTGCGTCACGGTGATTACAGAGGAACAGATATCACTAAACCAACATAGCATTTCCAGATTAGAAATATCGCTATTTTCTATTTGTGTCGTTTTTTTTGTCCAAAAAGTCCCTTTTTTGGTCATTTAGTTGGATTAGCTTGAAAGCTACGTGGAATTTAATTCTGTTTTATTAAATTGAAACCAAATGCGATATCTACGTTTGTAAATTTACCAAAATAAATGTAAATTAAACATCCCAAAAATGTTGGGACCTTAAGAAAGGTCCCAAAAATGACCAAAAAAAAACAAATTTGTTTTTTTTTCTTTAATGCCCCAAGACGGATATTACTTGCAGTAAAAATTAAATGCTTCTCAGTGTTTTCTGCGCAATTTATGATGTTTATTTTATCGACATTTATTTTTTTTCTCAAGTATCATTTTTTTCTCGTTATTTGCTTTTTTCTCTTTCTTTATGTTCCCTTGAATCCCAAATTTACGTCAACAAGCTTATTTATATTAATCGAGTAAATATAAGTGTATCCTCGGTGACATAAATACCAAAATGAGGCGCTGCATAATTATAAGTTGAAGATATAATTTGGTTGGGTAATGAGTATGATCAATAAAACAGTCTTACCATGGAGCGCCTTCAAGTAAGCTTTGCCCGCATTGATCAGTTGCCTGGCACCTGGATTGAATTTATCCAAGATGTTCTGAAAGCAGAAAATAACGAATTATTATTGGCTTAGTCTTGCAAACATTTGCAACGCGAAATACATATTTTAAGTTACGGATATTACAACGTCGCTTGGTACTTGTTTTATGTGTGTTTGCGAGCAAGTTGAATTACAGCCCGATTTCAGTGCAGATCGTAATCGCATGATAGTCCTTGGCTTCTTAACTAATGACCATGCAATCCAATCACATATAAACATCTAGATCAATTGGATATAGCTGAGAGCAAAATACCAAAGAATCAATAGTAAAAGTTGAAACATGAAATATCAATGGAAATGTAAATGATAAAAATGTGATTTGATCATTTGATTATAAATGATAATTTTTTTCGCTGAATAAAAGGTTAATGTAAAAGTATGTAGTTAATTATGAATAATACAAAAGTATTTATTTATCACTGTGTCGAGAAGTGAATGAGAAGAAGTTAAAGGGATATTAAAAGTATGTAAAAAGTATGTCGAAAGCATGTCAAACTTATGTCAAAAGTATGTCAGAGATATGTCATAGGTATGTCAAAAGTATGTCATAGATATGCCATAGGTATGTCAAAAATATGCCAAAAGTATGTCATAATTATGTCATAGGTATGTCAAAAATATGTCATAAACATATCATAAGCATGTCATAGATAGGGATATCCAAGAATTTCATATGTTGAAACATAAAATATCAATGGAAATGTAAATGTCAAAAATGTGATTATTTGATTATGCATGATAATTTGTTGAATAAAAGGTTAAAGTAAAAGTACGTAGTTGATTATAAATAATACAAATGTATTTATATATTACTGTGTCGAGAAGTGAATGAGAAGAAGTTAATTGAATCAATAAAGAATAATTTATCTGAACTGAATTAATGCTCCTGCTATATCAATGGTATTTCATATAATGAAGTCAGTGCTTGTTGTGATCTAAATTTCAAAATTTTACTAATTATCAATGCTTAATCAGTTTATTCATACGGTGAATAGTTATAAATTATCATTCAATCGACTTGTTCGAATGTATGTAAATAATTATATCCAAAAAATAGCTGCAACTGTTGTACAAATGATCTATTTATTCATATTGTTACTTTATGTATATTAAGATTCCCAAATTCAAACTAAATTAAGATTTGTTTCATTTCAATGTGCAAAATTACAGTTCAATTAAAACTTGCCTTGACATATTATTCAACGTATTGTGCATTCTGCTAAAATGCACAGAAATGCACATAATAAAAATCCAAGCGAAATTAAATAACTCGTGTATTAATCAAAACATACACACCATGAATTTTGTTTGCCTTAAAAAAAATCCAGCGAAAACACTTATGTCGTTTTCACAATTTACGGTTTTTATTTCGTTTAAATGAATTTCATTTTAAAATGCCACATTATTTGAAATACTTTCAAACTATGCACCAAAATTTGCCACAGTGTAATCATTATTTTACATTTATTGTAATATTTGAACACCGTAACTATTCGATATATGAAACGCATAATTCTTATCAGGAATTTTCGTGTACCGTTATCACAAACTTAAAATCTGCAAATTATGTATAATATTGCGATTGTGATAAAATTGCGACGCTGCAAGTCAAATTCCTGAGATATTTTGCGAATGATATTTTCAAGGTTTAAAACACGTCGTTGTGCACGTGAACAAGAAAGTTGATGACATTTAATTTTAAAATATAAACTCAATCTTGAGTCATAAATAAAGGATTTTGCGAAAATATTCAAGACGACATTCTCCTTCTTCACTTACCAAACATGTATGTTATATGATGAAATAAACCTTATTTAAATGTTAACATATAAGATGCAACTCTGCGTAACATCTTTTCGCGAAATGTTTCTTTAAATTCAAAATTTTCAACTTTGAAATTTGTAAAAATGTAGTTAAAAAAAACGCATTTCACAGTTTTTCAACAAGAAACTGAAACTCGTATAAGACCAACTGCTTCTTGCTGGGAAATGGACTTAATTCCAATTTAAATCTTAAGAGTCAAATGGACCGCGAAAATGATTTCGTTTAATAATATGAAAAGAAAACACATCGTAACTTTGTTCGTTAAATAACCTTAGCCGAGTGAGCAAGTTTGTAACGAAACTTGTAACGAGTTTTTCTACAAATTACACTTTCAAGAGCCCTTTCATACGATGTTGTCTCTACGGTCTTTGAAAAATATTGGAAGTTTCTCGTTCAAATGAAAATGTACAAATGTCGATGGTTGCAAAGAAAAGATATATCTTATGTGAGAAAAACACTGCTCCGTAATTTAACATCCTCTGTCAAATAGTGCATTACATATTTAATACCCCTTTTTTGTTCCAAGTGCAAAGTTTCTTCGTTATTTTTTCTCCCCCTCCTTCTCTCTTTCTCTCTCGCTCTTTTAATTTACTCGAGTGTATTTTCTTTTGTCTATAAAAGACACACATTTTTTTCCTTTTTTTTTCTGTCTTCTTCTTAAACTAACATAATTGTATCAGCGTAATAGAAATACTAGCTTCCTTAAATTGCGTCGTCTCGTTTGAGCTTGCTAAACGTGTGAAGATAATCTAATGCTTCATCTAATATTCCGTCTTTTCATGCCGCGGATAGGATAAAAATCGTTAAAGACATTCAAGCAATTTGCGACGACAAAAAAGAAACTATCCGCATTTTTTTAAGGAACGAAGCAAATGACTTAAAAGATTGCAATGTAACGCCAAGTGGCAAACAAAGAAGCTGCAAACTATATCTTTAGTGGTGTCAAAGAAACAATGTCAAAGGAAAGAGCGCCCGAAGCTATTCGATGTCTTCCACTTGGTAGATTATTGCAAAATTGCCGCCGCATTTGTGCTTAAACTTACGAAACTTGTGTGATTTTCATTTTCTTTGAAATTTTGTGACAATCTCCGTTTTATCTTGTCATTCATAAATATTTGTCATCTTAATTGGAGCATTTCATTGGTTAATTATTATTGAAAGCAAACTAATCAATTAATTACATATGTTTTGGATAGTTGAAACAACAATTTTGAGCTTTTTTTTGTCGAATTTTACTTTTCGAGATCAATAAACTAATGAGAAAAAGGGCGATTTCAATTAAGCTGCTGAGGATAGTTTACACTTCGACGTCGATTAATCTGTTAACAATTCAGTCTTAATTGAGAAGAAGTGGATGGATCAACAGTGAAGATAAATAACAGTTTCTAATGCAAGAGGATCCCGTGTCTGTGTGTATGAAAGGCATCGAGTAATGTAAGTAGTGAGTTGAAATTTGAGCAAACTGACTTTAATTTACTCATCGGACTACGTTCAATATCAGACCGCATGATGTAGTTTGCTTTCATTGAAAAGGAATAGTCTCAGCCTAAAGAGCTGACAAGTTTGACGCACCCAGCTGCAGTTTGGCACGACAAACCTCAACCCTGCGGCGACTACGAAAGGTGTATCATCAAGGGGACCCAACCACGATTCCAAGTCACTGCGCTCGCGAGTTTCCGAAGCGACAGTGTAACCCGGGCTTATATATGTCGCATAAATATAATCTAACCAACGCAACTTCAAACTCAACAACAATAATCAAACGTCGTTCAACAAACAGACATTTTGACTAATTATAATTTTGCAAAATAAACTACATCAAACAATCCTTATCATTGTTAATATATAAAATTGAAAATATGTTCGTTGTGTGTTCGTTTGTGTATATGTCAATCGCGATTTACACAGTTAAGTTTTGAAAATAAAAACATACAAATATGTTGTGTCAGATCTACCCCTTTGCTCGTAGGGGATGTCACAGGAATATCAAAAGTATGTCAAAAGTATGTAAAAACTATGTCGTAGAGATGTTATAGGTATGTCAAAAGTATGTCAAAACTATGTCATAACTATGTCATAGGGATGTTATAGTTATGTCTAAAGTATGTCATAGGAATGTTATAGGTATGTCAAAAGTATTTCACAGAGATGTAATAGGTAATCAAAAGTATGTCATAGAGATGTCATAGATATGTCATAAATATATCATAAGGATGTCATAGGGATGTCGTAGATATGTCAAAAGTATTTCATAGGGATGTTATTGTGATGTTAGAGGTGTGCCAAAAGTATGTTATAGATATGTCAAAAGTATGTTTTAGAGATGTTATATATATATGTCAAAAGTATTTCATAAACATATCATAAGGATGTCATAGGAATGTCATTCGGGATGTCTAAAAATGTCATAAAGATGGCCCAGGAATGTTAAAAGTATTTCAAAAGTATATCCAATGTATGTCATACGTATGTCAAAAATATGTCCAAAGTATGTTATAGGTATGTCAAAAGTATTTCAAGATTATGTCATAGAGATGTCATAGGAATGACATCGGCATGTCCTAAAGAATGACATAAAGATGTCCGAAGGATGTCACAGGGATGTCATAAGGATGTCAGATGGATGTCAGAGCAATGTTAAAGTAATCTCCAGTTAATTATATATTTAATATATTACTTTGTTGATCCAGTTGTATTATATTTGTATATGCAAATACTTAGAGAATAATTTAGGTTTTGCATTTTAAAGCTGAAAAATGTAGGGTTTCTTGAAATTAAGACTTTAACTCTCTTTGATAGCATGAATTATACAAACACAGCCAGTTGAAATGACATATTAACATTATTAAATAAACACAAGCAAATTTCTTATACTCCCATAGTCACCGCTTGCTCGCAATGAATACCGTCCATGTCTTTATATATGAATATACAGAAAAAAACTTGTGTTCCAAGCAGCGAGAATTTAATTAAAATTAATCGCAAAATTTTCTGCGCTCTAATAATAAATTAACAACTTTGAACCTTTATATTACGCGCTTAAATTTTAAACCAAAGTCGTATTGACTTTGGTAATAAAAATTTTACGCTCTTTATGGCTCTTTGCATTTCGTGAATATTCTTCCTCGTATATTTAGTCTGAATATACTTCGGAGTTTCATATCCAACTTTTGTTTCAATCTTGTTTTTTTATTCATTCACTTCTAATACGTAATTAAATAGATTTGTTTGTATTATAACTATAAATAATTGCAAGACTTATATTACATATTATTAAATGACAATCATTATGGTTAATCAATATCACATAAGAAACCTGCAAATCAGGTGAAGGTCTGTAAATGATCATATCTTTCAACAAGATGAAGTTCACACATCTCATTTGCAAAGTTGATACATATTAATTCTAATTACTTATAGTTTGAAATCAGGTTTCAAATCTAATCTTACATGTTCAATGGAGTTCAATTTGATTTAATCAATAAACTTGTTTTGCATTTAGTCGACGGAATATTTTTTTTTTTTAATTTTTTTCTTGTCTTATTTTTGATCGTATTCACATTGGAACTGACTTAAATTTGGCACTACCTGGCTAACATATTACCCGAGTACAATAGTCTTTCAATGATGTTGACGATGCAGAAAATACTGCAACTTTTTCTGCAACTATTCCTTTATTGCAGAGAGTCCTCTACAGAACGTACTATGAATACGAATTTAAAATAAAAGCGGATAATAAATGCACCGACTCTTTATAAAATCAACCAAATTGTACTTCAAATGTTAGAGTATGTTTTGATTTTCAAATTATTCTTAATTGCATAGATGTAAAGAAATACATCATTCAATTAAACTTGTCGCAATTCTGACAATTTCAAATGTTTTCAATATACTCAAAGTTGAATTAAATAAAATAAAATGAAAAAAAAAACTTTTTTCAACAGTTTTTATTTCAGATTTCATTGAACTCGCTTTACTTTTAGAATAAAGTTTCTTTCTGTAATTTATATACACAGACACAGTTAATTATATCTACTCATTCAACGACCTTTTTATTTATCGCTTTCCTGAGAATTGTCTTATAATAACTGTGCAATTTATTCAAACGAGAATCGAATTATCAGCTTATCTATGCTTCTTTGCTAATTTCTATTTTTGTTCTCGATCAAAGCTATCGGATTTAAATACACATATCGCGTTGAAACTATGGTTTTACTTCCCTATAAGGTGACCTAAATCAGCACTTGGACTCTTTTTTTTGGGAACACTACTTTAATCAGTCCAATTTCTTCCGAAAGATCTCATCGATCGAGTTTTCCCAGATATCGAGACCACTGTCGAGTTGCACTTTTTGCAACAATTGTGAACGTTGAAAATCTAGAGTGTAATGTCATTTTCTCTCAGCCATGTTAACGGTAAAAGCAAGATGTATGGTCGATTACCAAGCACATTTCAAATTCCCCACTGGTTATTGAATACAGCGTTGCATTCGATTGTCGGAATTATGTAAGCGTGTGTTCTGACTGTAGCAAATTCGTAGACATGGCCATAAGTTAGATCCTTTAACTTAGATCAATACGAAAAAATAGTCAAAATTTTATGCAAATTTATAAATATCTTAGTTAAATCAGTTTTTAAAATCCTTCAAAATTGCAAGAAAATTGACAATCCAAAAAAAAAAAAAAAAAAAGATATTAAGAGACACGGTAGTGTCTCTGGCCAAGTACAAAAAACTATCGTTTTTGGTGCGTATTTAATGTTCAAAATTTTAATTTTCATTCACATCTGACATAATACAGTAAAACCTGTGAACAGTCCACTTTTTCTGTCCTTTTTAACCTGCGAAAAGTCCACTATTGTTATCTTTTTTTCTTCATACCCAAACATAGGTTAAAAAAAAGAGAGAAATAGTGAATTCTTTACATTGTAAACAAAGACAGGAATATGGACTTTCCCCAGGTTCTACTGTAATAGTCAGATGTGAATGAAAATTAAATTATAATTTATGAACATAATGAATAAAAAGTTATCAAAACGACAAACCAAATCACTACACAGTTATTTTATTATTTATGGGCAAATGTTGAAAATATAAAGTTTTTGGTCATGTTTAAGAAAATCCTGCTATGTAAATAGATAATTCATGTCATTGTAATATAATTTTTAGGAAAAAAATGAAATAAAAGTAAATTTAAACCATATGTACCGTTATTGCACATTTTAACTAACTTTTATACATGATTGTTTATAAGAATCCTAAAAATACGGTACTTAACGATACTTCCACCTTAAAAGATCGAGTAAAAAAATAATTTTGTTTACAAACATGAATTATAATTATTGTTTATCATCAATATTTAACATTGAAAAGTAAACAGAATAAAAATAAACAAGTATCCAAAAAAACGCAGAAACTGAACAAAAAAATGTAAATAAATAAAAAAAATCTAGATATCAATAAAACGCTTCATTAGAAACATAAATAAAAACAGAAACGAAGAAACGTGTAAACATATTAGTTTATAAACACAGAGTAATATGAAATACAAACATAAATATTTACATTTTGCGCGCAAAAAATCAATCAAAGCCATTTTAATGAAATTTCGTTATTTTCTCCAAAAATGCCGTCATTGCGACATTAGAAGCGAACAAAATGATGTATACACTCATGTTTTTACATGGAAAAACTTTTCTCCACGGCTGACAAAATATCGAACTGTCCATTTAAATGCTGCAGAAAAAAATTGGACACTTGAGATGAAAGCGCTTGAAACTTTTGGAAATCCACATGATACGTGTCATCCTTAAAATTTAACGCTGCCACCAAATGCGGATATTCTGTTAAATTTATGTGTTTATCTCGAATGAATATTTATAAGAGTGTCGAACGGATATTTGTTCAGTCACAAAATACATAGGGATTCAAACATAAACTTTTATTTCACTTTTTTTCTGTCTTTTTTGTTTTTTTTTTTTTTTTTTTTTTTGGTATTGGGTTTTTTGTTTGGGTTCTTTAATTTTTTGGTTTTTTTTGTCGACCACTATGATTCGTATCAAACAAAATTGAATCAACAAATTTTCTCTACTGATTTATCACAAATTATCGTCCGCATTTAACTCTGAATTCAATATGAATTATTTATGAGATAAGCAAATAATCGCTTTTTATCGATTTTGATATAATTATTGTTTACTTCTCATTCATCTAATTGATATTAAAATTACCACTTGAAGTATTTATAACTAGGTCACAAGTAGAAAGCACTTTCAATATCAAGCTGTACTTCTCCGTAAGAGTTGAGTTATTTATTCAAAGTGGATATGCGGAGGGTACTTACGAAAGACTGAACGAAAGACAAACAGCCGGTGGTAACTACGACTGCAAATTTCGGGACTCAAGTTTACGACAAATCGAAAAAAAACATTCGCCATTTAATAGTTGATCTGGAAAGTTCTTGGTGGACCCTGATAACTGAGCAGTGACATAACGCGGATCTCTATCTTCATGACTGTCAGTTGCGCAAAGCCGTATTTCATTTCATGCCCGATTTTCCGCTTATTGTAAAATTGCACTCCGCTCTAATACTAAAAATAGCCATGCGCCTAGCTATCAAGTACTTCGCCGTGAGACACACTTCGCTTGAAAACTCTAAGTCCAGTTTACGTATTTAAGGTTCATAAATCAAGTCAATAATTTTATTTTTACAGAAATAACATCCAAATAACATAAACTGTATTAGATTATGACATAATTATAAGAATGATAATTCTAACGAGTTTCATGGTTCAATTTCACAGTCAATGTGACAGACAATGTCACATTAATTCGAATGTAAACTTAAAATTGTATTGTTGAAATACACTTTATGTGGTGCACCATTTCACAATTCTTTGCTTAAAATATGTTTGTAAAAGCATGTATGTTATACTTTTATAGAAGATAATCCTTTTATGTTTATAATGAAAAAATGATTCAAAGGTGTAACTATTGAACATTCTGAAACAAAACTTTTTCATTGTGTCATTTAAACATGCGTAACAAATTATTAAGCACTTTATTTGTGTTAAAATAGACAGCAATCAATTTATTTGCTTACAAATTGTCAAATTTCAAAACTGCAACAATTTCATTGTCAAAACAATATTCGGTTTTGAAACACAACCTTCTACTACAATTCTACCAAAAAATCATAAAGTCTATGCACCAATTAAAAACATGAAAAATGAAATATGCTTCTGTATCGAAATACTAATTTTCCTTTATGTTTTTCCCCGAAAGAATGCGAATTGTTTAATATTTTTCTGAGTTTCGTTTTAACGACATCATAACAATGAACATTCACATACATCGACGAAGGACGGATAATACGTGCAGTATTCGGAACATGTTAATTGTAGTTTTAATGTAACTTTTCGTAATAACACGACGAATATTGAACAAAACAAATTTAGAAATTGTTTTTAATTATGATGTACAAATATCAACTATCGCATAAATTATAAGGATTATTAGTTAGATATTTTAACATTTAAACAGTTCTTATTTGTTATTTATTAATAAAGCTTTAAGATACAAAAGTACTAATGGGTTTTATACATGTATAAATGAGAACAAGAATATATTTTATTGTTTCAATCATTTACAAATTTGACCACTTTTTGAAATTTTGCAGTTTTACCTTCGTCATATTCGTTTTACTGAAACAATGTAACACTAAACGACAAATGTTAATCTTTTTGTATTATTTTTTGTTACAACGACGAAAATTATGTTTAGATAAATTCAGTGATAATACTCTGCAAAACAAGAAAAACAATTCCTAATATCAAATCAAGATGAAACAAATTATATATTACTTTTCTATTTTCGTATGTAACATAAAAATTAATATGATTGTTACTATACTTATAAAATTTGAGGGTTTCATAAAACGTTCGTTGACATTAATATTCATATTCAATAAATATATAAATATATGCAAAGATAAAAAAGCTTTTTATTGTTTATGATAATATTTTTGCAGATAGTAAAAGCACTGCCGGAAAAAAACATCTTAAATTAATAACGATTTTGTCCCAGTTTTTAAGACACATTTAAAGTCTTAATATTAAAACTGAATTCGGTTTTTGGTATTAAATTTAAACTTTTTAGGAATGAATTTCAGACACTATTTCCTAACTTAAAATGTTTTTGTCTGACAGTAAGAAATAAATACATCTGACACTTAGTTAAATTTACAGATTCAGTAAACTGAATTCAGACTATATCAATTTTTTACATCTGAAATTCATACTTAAATGTCTTAATGTAATACTTTTTAAGATGGCTTTTCTAGCAGTGAGATATATGATAAAAAATACTTATAAAGAGTAAAAAGTATTTAGAGAAAAAAGTATTTTATTCAGCGAATAACTACTTTTGCTAACAACGAGCAATCGTTTAAACAGTGGGAAAGATATCAATAACAATGATTTATAATGCAATTCTACACATGTTGGTACTAATAAATTGTATACTAGACATGTACAATAGTATGTAACTGTAAATTTGTTTGAATAATTCGATGGCAATTCAGCACTTTTTTTCATTGAAAATTACCATTCGTGTGAGTGAAATTGATACGTTATTACCACCATTAAACAAGCAAACGATTAATTCAACTTTACATAATACTGTATACAATTATGCAAATAATAACTAAAACGGCATTTCTTTAGAAAAAGACAAGTGTTTGTTAACAAACAACAAATTAATAAATCATCACTAATAAATTAGTGATGATTTATTAATTTGTGAATGAATGACCTTTTTTAACGTATATATAATTAATCCAGTTAAAAAATCAGCTATCGAAAATTCAGCTATCGTTTATTAATTTTCAGTTATTTCGATAAAATAATTAACTCAATTTCTCTCAAATGTTATTATTGTTTACGAATATCAATTAATATGAAAGACAATATGAAAGATGAAACATGAACATTACTGATTATTTATTTAATTTAAACTATGTAATTTTATTATTCATTCAAAGTAAACTGCAAAATGTTTGGCAGTTGAGAGTTGTTTTAAAGTACCTGTGATTGATAGGTCTTATCTTATATAATTTCAGGAACAATATTATACTTGAATAATGTATAATATTGAATTTTGAAGATATTAAATTCTTTTAATACATAATAACGATATTACTACAATATATATAAATAAATATGATAATTAAATTAATAACACTTACAATAAATAATTTTTATTGATGCTACATATAAAAATGTTACTTATACAATGTATAAATAATTTTTTTTATTATAATAATATAGATTTTATTATAATATGCATGTAAGTATATAAGTTATATTACATTTTTGTTCTCAAATTCTGTTAAATCTTCTCTTGGTCTTACGTGTAATTCTTTGCTTTGTCCACTATCACTCTTGTGAAACATCATTATAAATGACCGCGAAATTCTTCCCATACTCATGTAACCTTTTAAACACTACCGACAATTAGTCGTGGTAGGTCTGGCTCGTATAGATTGCGCGATACAGCGTGTAATCGGCGGGTTGAATCTTAGAGCGGTTGTGTTGGACGTGGCCGTCGTGCAGATGGATCGTGTAGCCAGCTTAAATTCATTAGCAATCCCATCGGGGTCGACCAGGCGTCTCGTAACCATGTTTTAATGCCAATAGAATTGTTAATTGCGGGACACAGATATGCTCGACGTTGCGACTAGGTGACGCCGATGCGTTAACGCCTGCAATAACAATTACCGTTCGGGTAACGTCGCTCCATATTGTCCGTCCCCAATCTCGCCCGCGGCGATTATTCATCGCCTTTCTCATGACTGCGACGATATCGAGCTCCACATCGAGCTTTGATTACAAGCGCGCCGATTTGATTGCCCTTTTCTGCCGACGACATGTTTATCGATTCGTCAATAAAAAATGTTATGATATGCTCATACATTGACACACGGATTACTTGATAGGAAAAGAGGTAGTGGCATTTGTAAAGACGAAGCAGAAAAACAACAAAACATTGAAAAACAAAAACTTAAAAAAAATAAAACATCTCCAATTCAAAAAATGAATCTGGAATAAAATCTAAATACAATTCTATACTTTATTCCAGTAAAATAGAAAAAAAATCAAACACAACCTAAGAAACATAAATTTAATAATAAAAATAAAATCATTATAATTACAAACACGAAATGATATTATAAAAACAGGATATAATACATATAATAAATTAAAATACATGTAACATGATTCCTAAACGTATTCTTAATAAAAGGGATTGATATCAACCCTAGTGGAAAAAGCAGTCTGTTCCGTCGAAGGAACAATTTTTGTGCTTTTTATCACATCTAGAGAGCACTCTTCAAATATTTTTAAGATTTAATTTTCTTCTTGCATTAAAGCATTTTTTATATATTTTTTAAAGAAAATTACAATATATTTTTCTCATATTCACACATCTGTTAACAATAAAATCAAATATTGTAACGCATTTGAAGAGACCATAGTTGGGCAATGACAAAATACATTGTTAATTAGTTAATTTGTTAATGTTAAAATTAACAGTAAATTATAATAATCCTTCTTTTTTATTAAAACACATATTTCATTGATTTAACACATAATCATATCTTAAAAAAAGCTAAAAAAAATAAACTGCAAAAAAACTGTTTTTTTGTTAAATTTGACAATCTAACGGAACGTAATCTGTTCGTTTGTTAATTTTAACAATATAATGCAGCGTAAACTGTTTGTATATTAAATCTAACAAAACAACAACGTCCACCTTATACATTTATTAAATTTAAGAATTTAAATTTTTTCACTTGTTAATTTGTTAAAGGTAACAATTTAACAAAAACTTCTTGTTACTTTGTTAAATTTAACATTTTAACAAAATCTTGCTTTTAATTTGTTAAATTTAACATTTTAACAAAATACCACTTGTTACTTTGTTAAATTTAACAATTTAACAAAAACTTCTTGTTGATTTGTTTAATTTTTCAATTTAACAAAACCTGTTAAGTTATTAAATTCAACAATTAAAGATTTATTAACCATATTCTTGATTTATTAAACATTTTCACTTCTTGATTTCAATAACAAAACAAAAATTAAAGATTGTAGCAGCTGAATCTTACAACTTAATAAATTCATTTATTTAAATAAGGACATTTTTGTTCATTGAAAAATACAAGTTATAGTTCTTATTTTAAAAAAATACAAATTTATAATTATTAAATTAATATTAGTTAATTTTAGTATAAAATAAATTTATATAATGTGTAATAATTTATAATAATTTAGATTACTTTATAATATATACAATTAAGTTATGTTCATTGCTCAATTTGCAATTGATAAAACACGTTTCTCGAAAACCAAATCCGATAATTTGTTGTATCTTGGTAAATTGACCATTGTTGAAAACGTAAACAATCGCTCCACGGAAGCAGAAGATGGCAGCGTTGTATTGAATTTCAGAAACATTTCTAAAATTATCGGATGTTCTTTTTTCAAAACATCGATGTCCAAGCTGCATTTTTTGCTCAAATAATTAAGTACCGAGGATTCAAGCATTGCAAAATTTCTGGAGTTATCCACATTGTCAGCAGAGTCCTTGAACAAAAAGAAATCGTCTTCGAATTTGTCTTCTTCGATAGAATTCATGTATCCAATTTCTATTGCTGCATCTGTTACTATCGTGTGTACTTTTCTCTTGGCATCATCGGGCAAATTCGGAAGACTTGTAACCCAGTTCGTCTTAAAACGAGGGTGAATTGTTGTTGCAATGACTGCGTTTCGGCCTGTTCCCGTAATGTCATATAAGTATCCAAACCGCCGATCTAACGCTTGAACAAGTTCTTTTAATAATGATTTGACATAAACTAAATTTTCATTCTCTAAGATCTTTATCCATCGGTTTCTCAACGATAAAATACTTGGCAGTAAGAAACCATAGCAGCAAGTTATATCACCCTGTAGAACATCTATCGTTACAGCCAGCGGTTTCATAATCATCAGATACTCTTTTAAATATTCATAATCTTGTTGCCGTAATTTATCTTTGATCTTCAAATCATTATAAAATTGTGGTGTAATTTCGTCTTTTACTTCGACAATCGAATTAATGCCCTCGTACATAGAGTTCCAACGGGTCACGGTCGGACGTTTTAATAAACAACCTAAATGTTCTCGAATTATTTCCACCTGTTTTGGGAAACTTTGTTTGTTCCATAATAATTGACAACGCCTAAATGCAGTTTCATGTTGATCTTTAAGAATTTCTTCCTTTTGGATAATTTTGATTGTGTCTGTCGAGCCAACCAAGTGCAGTAAATGAGTTGCGCACTTCACGTGATTTGGCAGATCATCTATTCTAGATTCAACAATGTTGAAGGTTTCATCGACTCTTTCTGAACTATCGTCCAAAGATTCATCGCTGTGATCGATATCATGTCGAGCGACTAAAAATAAATAAAACAATTATTATTAAATTATCTTAATAGATTACATGATTGTATACAATTCGAGTCGAAATAAGATTATTTTTATTATTTTTTACAGTACTTTAATAAAAAGTACATATAATCTTTTTATATAATTAATGATTGGTAATAATTTATTTTTTTGTCTAGAAAGTTCAATTTACTTATATATAAATGTATAACTATAGTTCATTAACGAATAAATATTAAATAAAGTATTCATTCAAGATTTATTAGTATATTAAATAGTTATATTAAAGACAAGTATCTTTGTAAGGAATTGAAAATAAAGTTATATTCTAAAATTTTCATGATAGATAATAATATTTTCAATAAATTGCCTTATTAATTAGCCTATCATAATTAATTAAAAATAATAAATTAACTGCTTTTTTACCTTCTTCGTAATTAACATTGATTTCAAACTCTTTGAATGCTTTTACAAAATTACTTGCACTGTCCGTGACGGTGTTTCTAATTTTGGTTGAGTTCAAATCAAAGGATGAGTGTATATCATTCAATAAGTGCGCGATTCTATCATAAGAATGGACACCGGAGAATCGACGGCATGCTAATGCTGCCGAATGTCGTTTAAGAGTATCAGGATCAATCTGTCAAACATTTTTTTAATTTTAATTGAACAAGTTACAATGAAGGTATGTTTGTAATAATAATCAGATGTAATAACAGTGGCGAAAAATTGATTAATGACTAATACTCTACTCATTTTTAATCTTTGGTTGTATATAAATTAATAAATATACCCAGTGGCCCGTAACTCCCAAGAAACTGCGTGTCCGTAACGACCAAATATCGGCCGTAGTACATACGTACTTCACTTTTTGTAGAGATGATTTTATATTTGACATATTTTTCTGATGTTCGTCGTCTATCCGTCTACTTAAAGTTCGCCTTGAAATGTGTGTCAATTTTTTTCCATTGATTGGTATATCTAATTATATAGGAAAATGTTTATTAAACATGTTATATGTATATTGTTTTTAAAACTTCTATATATTATTGATAACATACGTGTAAATTAATGAAAACTTTAGATAAAGAATAACAAAAACTTCAAATGTAGTTTTGTAGTATGACTGTTTTTATAAAAATTAACTTCTTATAACTGATTTGACAGTTAACTTATTGATTAAATATATATTCAATAAACATAAAAAAATATAAAAAAATATAAAATAAATGATAAAAAAATATATTATTTAATACACATAAACACTTAACAACAAATAATTTCCGTGTCTAATAGAAAAATATCAATACTGAATTCAAGTTTACCGTCAACAATTTTGCGAAAAAATGGATTCTCAACTGTAGACAAAGGCGCCGTAGTACATAAAATGAAATTTGTGACGTTAGTTTCAAAAATTTGTTGCAACGATTTTTTTATTTTTGGATGATTTTGTTTTACTTTTAATATTTTATATGCTAAAAAATCTTGGAAAACATCGGCATGTCTAATCTAGAATATAAGAAATGAAGAGAAAATAAGTGTAGTTAAAAAATCAAACCAATATAACAATTGTAATAAAGATTTTTCGTTATGAATTGTTTATTTAATAAAAAACATAAAACAATGGTAAATTATTTTTGCAATATTTTAGGTTTGACGCAATTTCATACTGTGTTTATGGGCATACCTTTAAATGTGTCACAAAATTTGAAATTGATGCAAAAGAACTTAAATGGTACACTTTGTGACATGTGTTGCACGTTGCATTAATTGATTCATAATTTGAATGTTCCAAATCGACCACAAGGAATTTGCCATCTATAATAGCTTTATTAAGACATTCTTGTTGGAATTTTTCTCTGTCACCTTTATTCTTTCCAGCAACAGAGGGTTCAGTTTCTTCTGATGCTTCGTGTGTCGATTCAACACTTTCATAATCTTCAAGTAATTGTGACATACTGTTATTCAAATCATCTACTTCGTCACTCATTTTTTCGTTTAGTTTTTATCAGTAAACTTTATATAAAACTCGGCATATTTAAAAAAATGTATACATCACGTGAGATACTAAACATATGCATGAACTGAGCATTAACACATAGATACACAACTACAGTGAAAATATGAACTCTATTTGATTTCAAAATGTGCTGCCATCTAAGTACGTCATAATGAACACGTTTAAAGAATAAATAAAAGTTTAAATAATGGTCGGATTTACTGCAACGTGTAAATTGATCGTAAATTTGGAACCATTAATTTTTCAGTCGATATTTTCGCAGTCGTACCGAAAGCTTCGCTTTCGGTACGAGAGCGCTGTTAGTTCCAACTTTCTCCGCTGCGCACGACTGAAAAATTTATTAAATTTTTAATATTAAAAAAGTAACATTAATTATAACACAAAGTTATTAATTTTAACAAAATAACATTAATAAAATTATTAAATTATTATATTTAAACAAATATTAGAAAGACAATTTTATATTATCTCTAAACAACTAACAAAAAAATATTAATAATTTGTTAATTTTAACAATATAACAAATTATTAATTTTAACATATTATTAAAAATTAAGATGTTAAATTGTTAATTTTAACAAATTAACAAAAATTAAGATGTTAAATTGTTAATTTTAACAAATTAACAAAAATTAAGATGTTAAACTGTTAATTTTAACAAATTTACAGTTTAAATTTGTTAAAACTAATGTTTAATCATTAGTTTTAACAAATTAAGAAAATTAATCTGTTTAATTATTACTTTTAACAAATTAACAAACGTTAAATTCCTAATTTACTAATTTTAATTAATTAACACAGATTAAATTGTAAAATTGTTAATTTTAATAATTCAACAGAATTTTATACATAAATTTGTTTATTTTAACATATTAACAATTAACAAATAAATGAAAATTTGCCCAACTATGCTCCAGACAAACTTCAAGATGTTTTATGATGGGCCAGTTACGCGCGGCCCATTGTTTTTCTTTCCGTCACGTCCAGCTTAACGCCCGATGCGACGTATCATAAAAGGAAGGTTTTTGTAAACTCACAGTTGTAGATTTGTAGAATATATTTAATGATTTACAACCCCATAGAGTGGGAGTAAATCCAAATGTACTCCATGAAGTACCAAGACTGTTTGGAAAAATCAGTCTCTTTCCAGTTTTTTTACAAGTCAGTTGTGCGCGAACGCAATACTCACAACACTTGTAACTTACATGTAAAATACTGACTCTGTGGTTTTTTATGCCTTCGGGCTTTTTTCCTACTTTTTCGAGCCTGAATAAATGACATATTTCTGACTCAAATTGTTGTATTTTAATTAAAAAACCTTCCATTTACAAATTATACAAAGAGACAATTTCATACACATTAACTATACGAAATAAACTGTCAAGATCAGGCGTTCCGATCTTGACAGTGCTCAACACAGTCTGGATATAGGACTGCATATCATAAGCGCCGATGATCATTAAGTGATACTGATCATAAGCGCCAATATAATATCGATCAAATGCGCCGAATAATATGAATAAAAGGGCGCGGGTATTATAAATCAATAGCGCAGAATATTTATTTCAATAAAAACCTTGATAACACATATTGGAAATGTGGTTTTAATTAGACACTAGAATTTAAAATTACTTTGAACTTTTATTTAATATAAGCGCAAGGAAGGTTTGTACGTTATGTCACTCAGTTACTCAAAAACATACTGACCAAAATCTCACTCTATTGGAAATGGGGTTTTATTTAAACACTAGAATTTAAAATTACTTTGAACTTTTATTTAATATAAGCGCAAGGAAGGTTTGTATGTTATGTCACTCAGTTACTCAACAACCATACTGACCAAAATCTCACTCTAACATGCAGTTTTATAGAGAAGATCTATCATTGTGTTTCCTATGATTCACAACTTACACAAAACTTTCTAGTACGAATATACAACCTAATGATAAGGTCGCTAGCATTGAACACCATAAAAATTCTTTTAAAAAAATGCTTTTCAAACTCAACATATGTCGCGCAGACTTGCGCGTAAAGTAAAAAGTAAAACATAAAGCTCAATAGATTGAGTTCTGTATTTTATAATTTATAACGGAAAGAAATTCCAACAACACAGTTTGCTTAAATTTTATGCAAATTTTCTGAAAACGGTTTGCATAAAATTTGCATGAAATTTGAGCAATGCTGAGTCCGCATTTTTATGCAAATTAAATTCAAACCAATGTTTTCATTTAAAAAGAAAATTTGATAACTATAAAATTTGGTTTTAAAGTTTGGGCGAGTTTATTTGTTAAATAAACTCGCCCCCTCAAAAATCAATCTATTAAAATAATCTCACAATTATATATATTCTAAATTAACTGAATACAACATAGTTTCTTTATTTTAAACTTAAACACACAAACATACATTAAGTCATACAGTGAACCTTCCTTTTGCTTTTCTCTGGGAAATTACAAAGTGGTTCA
>JABFPJ010002244.1:0-20559 GCA_022817425.1 Gryon sp. ZL-2020
AATTTTTTTATAATTGCAAAAAGAAAATGAAAATTCAAAAACTGAACTAACAAAATATGAAAATGAAACTTGATTTTTCAATTCACTCTGAAGAACAAAGGCCAGACTTTTAAAAAAGACTTTATATAACTTTTCGTATATTTAATATCGCATTATCATTATTATAATTGATAATTTTTTTTATCTTCGTACAATATAACAATAACGTAAACAATGTAAAGTGAAGATTATAAAAAATATAAATGTATTGTTCATTTAAAAAATAATAAGTTCCTTTAGTCCAGTTAATCATTTAACAAATATTTACTTTATTGTTATTTATTTAATTGTTATAATTTTGTCAATTTTGGAAAAAAATACAGAACAGTGACTAATAATAATTCAGATAATGCCTTAATACAAACATATGTACGTCACTTGAAATCTTGTTTGATTAATAATATGATTATAACTTTAACAACTGTTTCATTCATCGAATTTGATGAATTTACTATTTTCAAATAATCGCAACTTTCGCTCAATTGGTCATACTTCAACTTTCTTCATTTTTGTATACAAATTTTCTTAGCGCTATCTTATTAGATTTTTATCTGATAATAAAATATTGGCAAAACATGAAATGTTAAATTGTCTTACTTGATAGATCAGTTTTCTATCACGCTTATATATATATATATTTTTTTTTTTAATAAAAACTCGATTTCATTCATACAGCAAAATTATTTTGTCTGAAATTGTGAATTTGCTTTAGCTGCGTACGTGACATTTTAATCATCCGAGTAAACTGAGAAGCTTGGAGACAAATTTATGCAATGATAAGACGCAAAAGTAAGGTACTTCTGTCATCCGATCGCGCAGGTAAAGGCACTTTGAACGTCTTTCAAAATGATGTAAACGGGACATTCTTAAAAAAAAATAAATAAAAAATGATGCACTGTTAATTTTCAATAACCGAACGAAAAATCAACTTGGTTTATTTATGGTACAATTTTGTATAAAACATCAATAGAAATGATACATTATCACAAAAAGTACGTGACTCTAAATATTGAAAAGATAATGAGTTATTCATATCTTTGAATTTGCATGAAAGTTGTTTACTACGTGAGAACTGTAATCACACTTTTTTGTTTTTCAATATAAATAAATAATTTATTATGCAATCGAACCAAAATTGAAAAAATATTTTTGCAAAGTATGACGTCATTGATTTTGATAATTAGGTATAACTAGTTATTAATTACCAATATATAATTCAGAATTTCATATTATTGTGAACAAAAATTAGTCATGAAGTATTACACGTTAAGTGACATACTCTGACCTCTTTTGTGCAATTATTAAACAATATGAAATATTAAAGTTGCATAAAATAATTAAACACAATGCAGTAATTGGTTTCCAAAAATATATACACGAAATATAATTATCAGATTATAAATTAAATTAAATTTCCAAATTTTTATTTATTCCAAGAATCTATAAACAAATTTAAGTTCTTACAAAATTTTTTTTTCATTTTTTTTTAAGTTCAATTTTGTTTCATACAAAAAAGTTGTCCATTTTTTTATGTTGCATAATATAATTATCAGATTGTAAATTGAATTAAATTTCCAAATTTTTATTTATTCCAAAACTTAAAAACAAGTTTAAGTTCTTTCAAAAGAAATCAACTTTGTATAAAACATAATATTAATATTACTTAATTTGTTATTTATCATTAAAATAACAAAATAAACTTAAATAAATAATGCGTCTGGCGAATTATAATTTTCAAGTTTGTTCAAAATATTTATTTAACATCGTTTGACTTTTCGTGTTACTACGCGACATTTCTCGAATGCACCGTTAGACAAGGACAACTTAAGTTGACGGACATCTGCACTTGATTCAACATCAAAACAAATCAATACAGCAGAAGCCAAAATAGTCTAATCAGAGTGATCCATTATTTCTCAAATCTTATCATAAATCAAACGCACCGTATTTTCTTACATATTTATGATTGCAAAGAAAACCATTAATCTTGGCAAAGTTGCACAACCATAATGGTAATATGCTTTAGCAGTAATAAGGTAAACGGTAGCATCATTCCGTTATCAATATATATATATACATATATATATTATTACAAAAAAGTTTTAACTTTGCAATAAGTTTCGACAGATTAATAGAAAAAACAAAAAATGAATTTGCAGTAATAATGCCGCGTACATTGACTTGGCTTATTATTTTCGGATTATGATATTGACGTGCATGGGACTTGAATTTAAAGCGCCTTAAACGCGCATGCGCTTACCGATCATTCCAGTTCTTTCAAAGAGTTTGCTAGACCATGTGAATATACGAAAATAAGGAAACCCTATCGTGCGTTAAATGAGATCGTCCAAATAATACCTCCAAAATACTCATTCAACGACAAATGACTCTTGTTATTTATTTTGATCTAAAAATAGTCCAAGCCTAAAATCATTTTAAGGTACCCAATTGTCGGCGACTCTTCGTACGTCGATTTCAAAAGTAAACGTTGAGAAAAAGATGTAAACATTGTTTAAATATTTTCTTAAACATTTGTACAAGAAAAAAGTTCATTTAAATTGGATGATGCAATGTTTTCGATTAATTAGTATAGCTTTTAGAAATGAACGTTCGTCTTGAAGATTATAGATTTCTAAGCCCAAAGACGTAATTGTTGAGCCTTTATATACGTTTACTGAGATAAATATCAACTTTGTGTTATCAGTTTGGAAAACACAATATAAGTCGACACATGAGTCAATATGTATGTCAATAAATGATACAAGTTCAATTTGTCAGAATTGCGACAAAAGGAAACTCAGCTTCGAGATTGTTTACGTGCGGACACAAGTGACGAGGTAATGCGCATGCGCGAGCGATTCGCTTATAAATAGGAGTGCGCGAACCGGGCGCAGTTAGTATACAAATAACGAGCGAACGTAAAGCATCGTATTCATTTTCGAGTGTTTTCTCGAGCTCTTATTTAACTGCGCCAAATCACACCCAAGTGTTCGATTTGACTTTGAACCTCGATTATCGTCTCTTTTTGTACAACAACAGCCAAACCAAAAGCAACAACAATTATGTCGGACTGTGATCAGTACGAGCACTTCAACTATGATCATGACAAGTACATCTTCACAAAACACGGCGGCAAACAAAGGAGCAAACGTGAGGCCGTTTCTCATACAAATCACTTCGATCCGAACGGCCATTCCAGAAAGATAGTCACAAAGCTCATGAACTCCGAACACAACAAACGACAACCCGTTAAAGTCAAGTCGTAAATTCCATCTGTAAGTATATTATTAATTCTATAAAAATTGAAAAAAAAAAAAATTTTTTTATTTTGCGCCGCTACTCGACAGACAAGATGGCCGTTTGGTGCGGCAAATTGCGTCTTGAACAAGCTTTTACATTGTACAAATCAAATTCGATTGTACAAATTAAATTAAAATTAAATGATTCGAATTGTTTATTTATTCTTACCTGAATGATGTCACTTACCTTTAATCGATGGTCAGAATGATTCATGACTTCCGGTTAATTGAAGGACTTTGTTGGTTTGTCCTTGCGATTAATTCATGTGTACTTTTTTGTTGCAGAAATCGCCGTCTCGGACATCCAATTTTGCACACTCCTGGCAAGGATTGCACCTTTGGAATGCTGCAAAAACGTTTTATCACTGTTAATTATTAAGTGCATTTAGGCATTTGATCATTCGATTCGCACGTTAACTAATAAGCAACGTCTTTAAATAAATAGTCTTTAGTGTTTAATAAGTCTGATCCTGATACGTTTTTAAAATCAGATTTGAAAATTCCTTTTTATTTCGAAGATATTTAAATTTGCATAAACTTCGTCGACTGAATGTTTCAACTTAGATCGACATTTTATCTAGAGAAAGACTCAAGAGTTTAATGTTATAGTGTACACTGTAATCATTAAATTGTCAGTTTTGCTAGATTATTCAGTTCCCTTTATTATTTTTCTTTAATCGCGTTTAACGCGCGACCGACATTGTGTGATAATTTGTGATTTGTATGAATGTATATAAAAATGAGTAGAATGTAAGATTAATAAAAACGAAAGGTACTTAATCAGGTTGTTTTTATTTGTTTCATCCTCGTCCAACTTTATTTGTAATTATTTATTATTTATTTTTATGAATCAAATCAGATTGTTTAATTTTGTATTGTATTTTTGGATGTTTCAACATTGCTTATAACTGCGACAAGTTTGTATATAAATATAGCCAACTACGCAGAAAAAGAAGACCTTGAAGTAATTGAAATTCAATTATTAACAGCATAAAGTCAACGACACTGTAACCTCAAAACGAAATAGCAAGTTTTAGAGCTGGTAAATGCAAATTATAGATGATGAAGGTATCATTTGAATCTCAGCAAGATTTATTATGGTTCAATTGCTAAAGTTGATCTGAATATGTACAATGACCTCTGATTTGTTCTGTTTTGTTTACTTTTGAGATATAGAATATTACTCAATGCTGTGTTTTATGTATACATATGCATTCATAAACCTACACACCTGCGTAGTTGTATGGATATGAGTATTTATATACACGCATTTCTATAAAGGCCACATCCGTTAACAGATAAGAAACATGTTTCAAACGCATTCATCGTTGCGTACAGTGTTTTTTTACTATTTGTTCTAAGAAACGCTCTTAATATCTTTGATAATAAAGTAAAATGAACGTACTGTTTATTCATTAACTGAATAATTATTCATTATTCATTCTTTTTATTATAATAAAGAGTCTTTTATACAGTTAATATTTTTTATTCATGTGTAATTTATAATACTTTTATTTATTTTTTTGCGAAATTTTGATGTTTGAAAAATGTTTATTTTTTAAATTTCTCAATTTTTTCACGAAATTTTGACATTTTCATCAATTCGACGCATTGTGACTATGACACATGTGTAGGAAGCTCTTATTCTAGTTTATATATAATTGTGATAAATTTCATTTGACAATATTTTAATGAGATTTCTAAATTATAATATCATGTTCACTTGCTCTAACTCTCTATAGTAAATAATTCGATTTCACAGATTTCTCAACTTTTTTTAGGTAAAAGTGTGACATCTTAATAAACAGAGACTTACAGACTGGATCAGCTTATTTTCCAAAAAAAATAATAATAATAATAATATATCAACAAATGAAATATTGAAATCTATATATTTAAAAATTAATAAAACATAATTTAACAAATAAAAAAATTTATTGTTTTTCACCTAAAAATAATATTACATACTTCATCTATATTTAATCTGATATATAATTTATGTTTCGGACTTCTTTTCATTGATTATATATGTTGTTATAGAATATAAAGTAAAAACAATCAAATATCTGCATTGCTCATATTTTTAAATTAAACGATTTTATAGTAAAATATTTTATTTCAATGATGCCAACACATAAAAATAAAATTTAGAATATGAAATTGTTAGATTAAAGATTTGACATTTAACCTTAATATACAATGTTGAATGATTGTTGATAAAGGAAAACTTCAAATTTCGTGAAGAAGTCGAAAAATTATTAAAAAATCAAAATTTCGTAAATTAAAATTTCATTAAAAAATCGACATTTCGTGACAAAGTTGAAAAAATGTACCTTCAACTTCAAGTGATACATCTCTTACATACCTTCATAAAAACTATTCTGCTTTTTGTATTTTTCTCTTTTCTTTTACATATTAAACATTATTTACATGATTTGCATTTTTGTATTGAATAACAAATGTTGCTCCAAATGAAATAAGCCCGCTCTTTTCCACATTAATTGAACAATCCTCCACCTCTGGCGCTACAATTATCAGCTGTTTTATGTTGGCAACTATCTCCGTTTAATATCCCTAGTCTATATTCCTGACTTTTAAAATATAGCATGTGTTCCACATAACTCATAAAATTAACGTAACTTTTTGTGGAGTCAATCGATGTTAGAAATACATAATTTGCAATCTAATTATTGCAAAATGCAATTCAGATTAAACTTTTTCTTGGCAATTACACAATGTTCTTTAAAATAAGTGAAAGATATATACATTAGATTAACAAAGATGACCACCACACTGGGCAGGAGAAATTTGCAAATTGTTTATTTAAAATTAAAATTTATTTATTAATAATAACAATTACTGAGTAAATTGTATAAATAATATAATATAATTAGAATATAATATAATTAGAATAAAATATTTAAAAACAATTTGTTACGAATGTATTTATCATATATAAATGTTTATTATTATATATAAGTTTATAATTGCACATCAATGTATTTTTAATTTGAATACCAAATAAAATTTGTTTATCAATAATAATAAAAATAATTATTTCGTTATGAATAATTTAATTATTTTAGAATTAAGTATTCATTTTAGCAAAAAATAAATCATGTTTTTCTAGAACAAATTTCTATATCGCAAAATGCAGTAAAATACCAACCCAAAAAACGTCTATTTCTTTTGCAAAATAAACGTAAAACTGCATCGACTGAATAATCGCAAAATTGAATAAATAAGAATGCATCTTTTATAGCGCGAAGATCTCTAGCGCGTTAAAGCTGTTGGTTTGATTTCGCAAAAATTTGGTTGTGATTGTACTTCAATATGGCGAACTTCGACAAAGGACGCAGAAAGTGGGGAGGAAATTCTGAAGGTACTGAAGAAATAATGCTAAATTATTGACAACAGGGAACAAATTATTGACACTTAAATTCAATCGTATTGTCAAACGTAATTTCACGTTTCAAAGCTTGCGTCGTGCGTGAGTTCAATGACAATCACACGCTCAAACAAAACCTAACCAAACAAGCTAACCTTAAAAGTTCGAATAACTGATGATGCAAAGTTGTTTTCTTCGAATGCAAAAATAACGTTTTCGACTAAATCACCCGCCTCTAACGCTCAATTGTTGTATTGCGCTTGTTTATCAATTAATTTGACCAATCATAAATGTACATTACATAATCTTTCATGCAGTTGTGCAAATACATCTTATTGTCAAAATCTATCCACTGAATGTTTTTTTCCCGAAATTTCTGCTTTATAATACCTTGTGCGGCTGCATTTCATTACACAAACATTTGTTTATACGTAGATCGTGTCAAAGTTCACGTTTTATTTGCATCTAACATTATTTACGTGCTAAATTTGCGTTCGCAAATTGACACGTAAGTTTTGCTATTTATTGCATATTTTGTGCTCCGTTTTATTTGCACTTTTATAGTGTTCAAAGTTGAAAAAATATTCAACATTTTTCAAATTTTGCTTAATATTTTGACTGTTTCTTATTGTAAATAAATAATTATGTTGTCAGAGTGACTTTCATTGTTGACATTTGAAACTTTTGCAATTGTAAACAAATAAGTGTTAGAACTGTCGAGTATTCATTTTGACAAACTATTTCACTGCATTAATAGTAAAAATATTAAATCTTAAATGATTTAGTGTGAAAAATTAATTAAATATAATAATTATCGTGAAAAAAGTGACGTTAGAAAGTTGAACTTAGGATTTTGTTCTTCATTGATAAGTGGGATATAGAATTTCATTTGTTTGTGTAGGATATCTTGTTTCTGAATAAATAAACCGAAGGATAAGAATGTTTTGGAATAAGACAAATGTTTTATGCTTAAATTGAATATTCTAAGAATGTTGCAAATTTAATTTTAATTTATGCAGTTTGTAATATAAAGAAATATGTCTTTTTGTTTAGATATGCGAAGTGGAGGAGGAAATAGAGCACCACCACAAGCTTTGTATAGGCCTGGAAGTGGACCACTGAGAAAATCCGGTCGAGGTGACGAATTGGATTTGGAAAACGACATGTCGAGTAGACCAAAACCTTCTTCCGTTCAATATCGGTTAAATAAGTATCGTTTAGAAGATGATCGTGAAGTGGACGGCGTAACATCTCAGATGAACGATTTGCAGTTTAGTTATAAAAGTCATGGCAATTTGGAACACGTTCAGAGTACATCAAAAAATAGTTTGTCAGATGAAAGTATTTATTCACGTAAAAAAAGTAAAAAACCAGAACAACCTTTGTATGTTTGTAAAAAAATGAAAGAAGCTTTGGCCGAAAGAGATGTTTCTAATAGGTAATTATACATTTATTATAATAACTATAAGTATGTAATCACCTGTGAAATTTACTAAAATTAAGTTGATACACAAATTGAAAAATTTTTTCTTTTGCAGATCACCTGTCTATGGAAGCAACTGGGATAGAGAAAAGGAAGAAAAGGATTGGGACACGCAGTCGAATCGTAGTCAACGGAATGATAGTTTTCGAAATTTTTCTAGTAACCACCATGGTAATCAAAATGATTCAAGTCAAAGTCATGATGATCGTAATAGACGATATTGTGGAAATAGACGTAATCGTAATCCCATAGATAGTAAAGATAGATGGAGATCAGATTCACCTGCATCGAACAAAAATTTCGGAGACAAACGAGATAATCGAGAAGTGAGTGATATTATCTTCAAGATAAACAAGCTATATTGTTATTCGAGAATAACATTTTTTGAAATAAAAATTTAATTAATTCTTAGGGATCGGAGCCACTGCTTATAACGCCAAATAATACTCACGATTCAAATCATATGAGAGATTCTCGTAGTTCGGAGCCGTATGGAGAAAAATTTTTCGGAAAACCACCATCCGGAAAAGGGGGCAACAAAGATTACTTATTCAAAAAATCAAAAATAGATAATTTACCGCCTAGATTTCAGAAAAAGTATCTCATAGAAAATGGCTTAGTACCACCTCAAAGCGCAATCGGAACGGCTTCTGAAGGTGCTTGGGATGGAAGCACAGTCACATTTTCAGTAAGTTATCTGTTAAAGTTATATCGCTAAATAAAATTATATACTTTTTCAAATCATACAATTTATATGTTTCTAAAGATAAGTAAATATTCAAATATAATATTTTTGTAGGGTTCATTGTCTCGTTATCAACCTCCAATGCAACATTCACATACTATGCAAAATTTACCTCCATCAGGACCATTACCACCTCAGTCGAACTGGTCTAATACAATTCCAGCTCGGGGTCGAGGTAAAGGAAGAGTTCGAAACGAAGACTCAAATTCATCAAGCACATTTAGGCCCGTTACTCCTGATCAGTATTCCGCAACCAGTTCCAGATCTCATACCCCGAGTCAAGATTATATTAATCGGTAATAATGCAGACAAGAAGGTGAAATATGCTTATGAAAAAGTTGATTTTTTGCAGAACATTTAATTTTATCGTTGATTTTAGATCATATGATCGAAGAGGTAGTAACAGTACATCATACACAAGCATGGAAAGCTTAAATCGAATGGACTCAATGCCACCACCAGCTACATCGCCAAGTTTACCACCGACAAGTAGGAGTACAATTTCAGTTAATAATCAACAAAAAAGTGTCAAATCTCCAACCAACATACAAAGTTTGTCGCAACAAAGGTACATTTTAGAATAAAACAAATAGGAATTAATCATTTTTTATGTACTGGATTCTTAACATTGATTTTCTTTGGTTTATTCTAGTAATAAGAATACTACTGTTACGCCAACTGTTGACACTAAGGTAGAAGAAAGCAAAAAAGAATCACTGTCGAGTCTTAGTTCTTCCAAAACTGAAACTTATACTCCTGTGATTGAAAAGGAAACTAGACTCACGTCATTAGTAAGTCATCTAGCATAATTTTATTTCAGATGATATACATTAGAATGTGAATTTATAATAAAATTTTGTTTATAGGACTGGTGTGAGGAAGTTGAATTGAATGAACAGTTAGAAAGAATGAGTCGCAGCTCGTCAATTATAAGTTTAAGAGAAAGTGCAAGTTTATCGACCAATCAGTTACTGTCCAGTACAAGTAGAAGTAAACGTCCGAAGAAAAAGAAAAAAAGTGATAGAAGACGCAATGATAGGTAAAATAATAAATATGTTCAATATTATGATATTTAAACAAATATAATTTTTAAATATTTATTATTCTGATTATTGTAATTTTGTTGCAGAAGCATTAATAGGGAAAGAACAAAAGAAACCAGTCAGGAACGCCAAAATAATCAACAAAATCGGGAAAATGATAATTACAATAATAATCAGAAAAACCTTAGTAATAGCAGAAAAAGTGATAACAAACGAAGATCACATCGTAGTCGGGAAGCTAGCAAAGACCGAAATTACAGATCTGGTAACAGAAGCACTGAGGAATTTTTTAGAGCGAAGTAATTATGAATATTAAATGATTTATTTTCAATACTGTAATTGTAATATTGTTATTTTGTAATATTGTGTTTCGATGTTTTTAGTCGAACTTCCGATCACAGTATTGAAGAAAACTGGCGAACTCGAAGAAAACCTTCGATATGTGAATCTGACGATGGTAGAAAAACACCTCACACATCGTCGCAAATCAATATTATGCCTAATTCTACGAGTTCCCAACCACCGGGTGTACTTGTTTTGCATGATTCCAGTCAACTGTCATCAAGATCACAACCACAGCCACAGCCACATCAACCACCGCAACAAAATCAAAGAACTTTGTTTGATCCAAATAATCCTAATAAGCCTATTATTGTTACCTCATCTGGAAATAGATCTTCTGTACCACTCAGGTAAAAATATCATTTAATAATGAATCTAATACTTTGAAGAATTCCATGCGTTTATTCAAACATTTTTTACATTGCAGAGACAATGAGATTGCGCAATCATCAAATGTTCCTGTATTCCAATCCCACCCAACTTCACTGTATAGTTTACCAAATGTACAAGAAGATGGAGAATCTACTGCTTGCGTTGGAGAACAACTTGGTATTGCAAGACCCGCATGGTATGAACCATATTCCTCCAGGTAAGTTACGTATTTTCATTTTGTACAAACATTAATTTGATCTTTCATAAATGATTTGTAATCGTCTATTTTAATTTATATTTTCAGTTTCCGATCTGCCAAAAATCCACTACTTATTCTTGATATAGAAAGAGCTGACAAAGAATTACAATATATCCTAAGTTCCGGCGGTTTGATGTCCAATTGGGAACGTGTTACTTATATAAGACACTTTTTGAAGCAAAGTTTAAAGATTTTACTGGAAACAGATATCAAGTTTTGTCAAGCTGAAAATGTGGAACAACATTTTTGGAAGATACTATTTTATAATATCATTGAGATGTTGCGAAAAACAATGACGAAGGATAATCCCGAAGACCGTGATTGTAAAAAACAACTGTTGTTAAAAATTATTGACGATGGCACATCTTATATGGACAATTTGTTATCCGTTTTAGAAAAAACTTATGAATTTAAAGTCGAAAATTACTTAACGTCAACAACTCCACCAAAGGGATTGGGTACGCTTGGACTTGCACTTATTAGTACTCAAAAAATACTTCTATTTCTTGGTGATTTAGCTAGATATAAAGAACAAGCTAACGAAACAACTAATTATGGAAAATCAAGACAGTGAGTATCAATTTGAATGTTGCGTATTATTATATTAAATCTATTCAAATTTAATTTATTCATTTATCAATTAAAACATTACAGATGGTACCTTAAAGCACAGCAAATCAATCCTAAAAATGGAAGGCCTTACAATCAACTTGCTTTATTAGCGCATTATGCTGTAAGTTACATTTTAACATTTATTTTGTTAAAATAAACTTTAAATCGAATCGCTTTTAAAATCAAAAATTTAAATTATTTCAGCGAAGAAAACTGGATGCAGTGTATTATTACATGCGATCGCTTATGGCATCGAATCCTTTCCAGTCAGCGCGAGAAAGTCTGATAACGCTGTTTGATGAGAACAGAAAAAAGGTAAACAATTATTTGATTAATATCACCGTTTAATTAAATTGCCGTTGTGCTGTTTTTTAATAATACTCTAATTTTCTTTTGCCACCAGTATCTACACTATGTAAGTAAATTTCTGTTCTTGCTGTGTGAATCAAGTAGATTATGCAAAGTACACATTAAAAGCTTCAATTAGTTGGCTTGTGTAATTACTTTGATTTTTTCAGTTTATTTAGATATTCCTTTGATATCTATTCACTTTGCATAGTTATGCACTGCAATTTCATTAATTAATGTTCAAATTTGAATTTCAAAAATTGTACCATAATAACAAACATACTGTATTACATTAAACAGAAATTTGATCAACTAGAAAATGAACAGAAAAACTATATTTTCTTCTACTTCTAAAATGTATATATGTATTTACATCATAGTAAATCATTATTTCGATTAATGTTATTATAACTTTTTATAAATTTGTCTAACTTACGTTATTACGATTCATTATACACAATAATAATCGAATATATACATTACTTTCATATACAAGAAGTAAGAAATGAATAATCCTTAGGATAAAAGTCCTTAATATTCAAATACTCGTAAAATTTGAAAACCGAGAGTACATTTGTTTTCATAAGTCGGTATTATACAAGTGTTAATGACACATGAATTGAGGAGTCGGTAAATAATGATGCAAATGATTCTCGGTGCAATATTTGCGTGTATTAGTTGTGCATAGCATTGCTTTGTTCATTTGCACTCGTGCACGTTCATAAAATGTCTATTTTAATAGTATGAATCCACGGAGCGTAAACGCAAAGAAGCACGAGAATTAAAAGAACGAGCCAGAATGAAAGAAAAGGAAGGCGCGATGAGCGTGGGTGGTGGCTTACGAAGAGAAACATGGATTTACCCTGGTGGTCGCCGCGTTAGGCGAACTACATCGGCAACACTGGCCAATGAGGCGCGATTAGTTCAAAGTGATTTGGAAGAATTGTCCCAATTGACTAGTGTTGAGGTAACTCAATTTTATTATTAACAAAAAATTAAAGTATATATATGTATATATATATAATACATTTTCAAAAAAGAATTCAAAATTCTTAATAGTTTTTTAACCAAATTACAATTAAAGCAGAATTTTGAAGTTGGAAGTTCTTGGATTTTATTGCTATTATTATTCTATTTTTAATGTACATTTTTGATTGTAATTTTTCAATAAGACATACTATTTTGGAAAACATTGTAAAATCGCAATACATTTCAATAAAAAATTGCAATTTGGTATAAATTTACAATGACTTCCGGTATAAATAAAAATAAAATTATTTACAATTCCAAAATTGTAATTTGGACAAAAAATCAATAAGAATGTTGAAGTATTAATCAAATTCCAAATGTTGGGACTTTTATTATATCTCAAAATGTAATCAAGAAATGCATAATTTAATCAATCAAATTTATTTTGCAGGTGAATAAGCGATTCGTTACTTCGTACCTTCACGTGCACGGGAAGCTGATAACAAAAATCGGGTGAGTAATTTTATTAACGAAATAAACCCGACGAGTCATTCATTTTTGAGCAGATTCTTAAACGCGACGCAAATAAACACATCCGACAAGCTGTATGTTCAGTAGCCAACATACAAAAATGCGAGTATTTTGAATACTTTTTGTGGCTGCATTTTGCGAGTGCTAAATGTGTTTATTTTTTATGCTTGTCCGTTAATAAATATTCAAGCAACAGTTGACTTTCAACTCTAAAACAATACGCCACTGCCTGTAGAAATGCATTTGAAAACGCAGAAATGCCTTTAACTAACGCACACTGGTAATCTTCGTAAGTTTTGTATTAAAAAAATGGCCAAAGCTGAAACGATATTCGTATGAGTAAACATAATTTATGCAGCAGTTTGTTGCGGCAATTGTTGTATCGGGCAGGATGAATGCCTAGACGCAAGAAAATCGTTCGTTCGGACTAAAGTCCGAGTGTTTAAGTTATTCTCAGCGATAGTTATTATATAGTCAGGTGTAAACGAGTGAGAAGGGTCGTCTGACCAAGAGACTAGGTTTACCACAAATTTTATTGCATTTCACAGAATTCCATTGGCGTATAAGCGTTGCTCATAAGCAAAGTTTGTTTATCGCAAAATACCGCTTCTTTCAAAGATACTAGTTTCCGTTATTAAACGACTTGAAACTTTTGGTTAGCAGACGTAATGGTATGAGTTACGATAATATTTCCATTTAAAGTCAACAAAATTTCGTTGACTTTTTATAGATTGCATTTTATTGATTTTATTATTAATGCATGCTTTTTTTTATAGATAACATTTTAAAGGTGGATTTTACACAAATACTTTTGAAGTAAGCGATTTTCTTATGATGTATACTTAAATGCTGAGAACTGATTAATAATTCAAGAGGCATTAATTTTACAGTAATAACGCTTTTTTACGGAAATTCCAAATGACAGTTTACGATTTTAATAAAACTTTAATAATATCATTTATGGAATTTGCATATATTTAACATGAATATTCTGTGTTGAATTTCTTTCGAAAGATAGATTATTTGCAAATGTTTTATTCAATCCAAACTTTGTATGCACTTTAATGATGAAATTAAACTTTTGGTATAAAATTAAAAATAATATTTTTTTTGTTTCGTAAATGTTAATATTATTTATCATATTATCGCAGTGTTTCATTGCAATTCTCAGGATTCAACGCAAATGATCAAAAGCTGCGGATGATGACTAGCATCTTAGAATCCTATTATCGACGATCCCAGGGTATTCTCAAAAATTGAAGACTACAAAATAAAATAATCGTTAAGCTATTTCCTCTAATGTACCTTTTAGATTACATGTTGAAATCACTTTTTCATGCATTATTATCGCAATTTGGAAATAATTGTACAAAATCAAGTTTAAAAGGCCGTAGAAAATTTCACATTCGTCAAATTTGAGATATTTTCCATGAAAAGTGTATTTCCAACAATACACTTATTTCCAATAAGAAATAGTAATAATCATAATAAGTTAAACAAATGATATTTTATCATTAAATTTTTGTTATTTACTTTTCATTACATTCACATAACTTAATGCAGTCTCAGGATGAACGTGCAAATTTCATCCTGAAATGCTATCAAACATTTTACCATGGTTTTTGTAACGAAAATAACGTCATGTTTCATTTTAAAATTAATACCTTCTTACTTACAACTTTGCTTGTCGGGGATCTCACAGTCGAGGTTCGTACTTCTCGAAAATTATGTATTGTCGAGGCATATAGATTCTATATGCCCCGTCTTAGCGTGTTAATGGCATGCTCAGTTTAAGTACACGTGTGCTTGTTAAGTTATTGGCGAGCCGCAACTTTCGAGATTGCCAAAGTTCTAATGACTCCCCTGTGGACCATAACGGCGAATTTACATCGGACTATTCAAACGTTGCTTCACTCTGAGATAACTCGGGACTAAGTTTACTTTTGTCCGAAATTTCGATATCTTGATTAATTGCTTACACTTTTAATTTACAGATCGTTAAACTTGTTTCGCAGAAAACTACGAATTAAAAAGAAATAACATAATGAACAAGACAAAGGTTTAAAATAAATATACGATTTCATCACTTGTACAAGTGATGCAAGTATAATTATAAATAATGATAATTCATTAAAATAATATTTCACTTAACACAATGGCTTAATTACAATCATTAGGTACATGTTTTTATTTCATTTCAGGTGATGTATAAGTTTTGCTGCCACGAAGTTAGTGTCTTTTGTTATACAAATATCACTTAACAAATAATTATAAATTAACCAGATTCTGTAATTTTGGAAGACAGTTTAAGGTGATTCTGGAGATTTGCTATACCGGAGTTAGTGTCTTTTTATTTTTAAATTGTTTAATAATTCATTAATAATTATAATGTTTACTGTTTCTTTCTTTAGTTTTGAGAGAATTATATAATCGAAGACAAAATATTTTTTAAAGAAAATTGAAGGTACTAAAAGTTTCCTTACAAAATTATTTTTTCTTCCGTCATATAATTCTGCCAGAACTACAGAATGAAACAGTAAACATTATAATCCTTAATTACTTATTAAACAATTTAAAACTAAAAAGACACTAACTCCAGTGTATTAGATCTGAAGAATCACCTTAATTTACAAATAAGATTTTTACGTTTTTCTCCACTTCAAAAACTAAAAACCATTACAAAGTATCAATCAATAATTAAATAAGATTCAAGAGACACGGCAGTGTCTCTGGCCAAGTACAAAAAAAAACTTGTTTTTTGTTTTTATTTATTAAAACAAGTAAAAAACAATGAAGAAATCTCGTTCTGATCTTGAACATTAAACCGTATTTATCAAAATGATAATTGAAGAAATCTGTAACGTCGGTAATGAAGATTAGGAGTTGGTCTTAACAGTTGTGTTCTTTTGTTGCATTAACTCATTGAAATGTTGATTTTGTGTTTGATTAGGTTCGTGAGAGCGTTGATATGATTGCACGATTTGTTTGGCTGCGCATCTGTGCTGACTTGACAATAGACTTCCTTCCGACCTGGCATCGCAAATGTCATTCCTCATCGTCGTTTGAGTTCAACGGACCCGGCCACTCCGTGTGAGTCCCTTTTCTTCTTCTCGGAGCTGTCACATAAGCTCGATTACGTGGCGAGGCGCACGATTTTCTCAGAAACCGACGTATCTCGTCAAAGCCTTCTCGACTTTTGCACCGACGCTTGTTACGTAATTGAACGAAGGCGGAAGTCGCAGCAAATGGACCTACCTGCTGCTTTGCTTCCTTCCCTCGCGCGCTCGCGCGCCAACAACCGTAATCCGGGCGATAAAGTTGCCGTAACTTCGTGGCGTACTTGTGAATCGCGTTCTCTTACTAATTAAGCGCCAAGTTCAGGGCCAAGCGCAGTTGAAGAAGGACGCAGTGCGGGCGGAGGTGAAGCAGAAAGTAGAAGAAGAAGAAGAAGGAAGCAAGAGGAAGTCCAAAATCGCCGCGTGGATCCCCAAGTCGTTGACACCGTCACCTTTCGAGTGGCATTCACCTTCGGTTGAGACACGATCCCTTCATTTTCGAGGCGCCGACGGTGCTCCCGCAACGTCACGAAACGATGCCTAACAATCTTATGTAACTCAACTCCGCACGAGAAAAGGATCCTCGTGTGTTATTCTTTTTTCTCCCTCTATTCAGGGTCTTTTTCTTTATCCTCGCAAGTCGAAGAAAACCGTTTCACCAAATTGCCAGGAAGCAAACAGTGTCCCATCCCATAAAAAAATGGATCATATATTGTCTACATATTATAAATATATTGACAATATATCATTCTTAGCAAATAAAATATTGACAATGTATCATACTATATTGACTATATATATTTGCATATTTTCTACATATGGACCATATCGACACATCTAACGAAGATGGAAATATTGCAATCTATATATGAACAAGGTTACATTTCAAAATTATGCATATAATTGTCCATTGTGCATTTTTAAATGTAACCTTTTTCACGGATAAATTGAAATAGCTCTTTTTTCGTTAGACGTATGGATATATGGACAAAGTATTAGCACTTTACAAATGTATTCCATGGTCCATATATGACCAATATATGATCGTAAATATATGGCTCATATATGGTCAATATATTGCCAATATATCATCAATATAAAATTTCTTGAATAATATATTATTAATATATGTTTTATGCATATGTATAATTTCCATATATGGACCATATATCATCGATATATGGTCAATATACGGTTTCTTGAATAATATACTGTTAATATATGTTGTATGTATTTGTATCTTTTCCATATATGGACCATATATTGGCAGTATATTAACAATTTACAAAAGTATTCCATATTTGGTTAATATATTGTCAATATATGATCAATATATGATTTCTTGAATAATATATCGTTAATATATGTTCTATGTATAGACAATATATGATCCTTTTTACTATGGTCTTCTACCAGCAATTGTATCTATTTCAACGTGCGATATCATTCTAGTCAATTTGACCCATGCAAAAGAAAGAAAGACAAAAAGAAGAAGAAAAAGAATCCAAAAGGAGAAAAATTCGCCGCCACTATCGATATACGTCATTTTTATAGCCCCGGCCATAAAAGCAATTAGCCGGGGCATTGGAAATGAATATTCATTAATTGCAGTCAAATTAGTTTTACTGCACACGAGCCGGCGAATTAATAGACCTTTATCAATGGAAAATAAACGACGATTTCGCGTGGATCGTAATCTGCATGTCTCGCGGCTATCGGAACTAACAAACTACTAATTAATCTTTATAATTCGCCATAAAGCCGTTTCGGCTTTTTGCGCCTTTTTCACGCGCCATACGCGGACAAATGTTTAAGACTCACGTGGGGACCGCTTTTTTCAGTTCGTTGCTTGATCATTGCCAGCCAGCTCTGTCCATTGCGAATCGCCCGAAGGAAAAATGGAACATGAGAATTGGAGGCGAGCGTGCGGGGAGCGAGAGCTAATAGTTGACTAATGGTGCTCCTCGCAGCAGATAAGCGTTCGTTTCTCATGACTGAAAAACGAACAGGTCCTTAGTTTGCCGAGAGAAACAAGAGGACGAACTTTTCCTTCGCTGCGTCGTGTTGCTTTGTTTTTGAGTTTGCTTTCTGACGAGGGACGCGATTACCCATCCTCACATAATCATAATGAAATGTATCCGAGTCGCACGGGGTTGCACACGCCGTGTTGCTTAGCGCATGTTCTTGTGCGCGCCGGTAAAAATGTTAATTGACAATTGCGTGGCGCCACTGCAGCGCCGTCTCGCCCGCTTGTCTCGAGGCAAGCAGCCCATCTAACAACCGCTCACTTCTACTCTACTACCTATTATTCATTATATATATCAGTTGCCTTTTGAGACCCCCGCTTTTTTCCGATAAGTCAAACCAATTTCTGGAATCTCTTTTTGCCAAGCTTTTATCCCGGGTTTATGCCATGCGATTTCCTTAGTGGACCTTTAATAAGGCGTGCCATAAGTAAGATATGGTTCCAAAATGGTTAGCGAAATTACAGCCCTATTAATGGATTTCCCTATTGGTGCCCCATCCGAACCATGTAAAGTTCGGCTTTGACATGGCACTGATTAGTAATTGCCACTTTTTGGTATAGATAAGGCGTGCCACTTAGGGGCCCAACATGGGCTTGATATGGCTACCATGATTTGGCTGATATGGCTTTTGGATAGGGACCTCGTGGGGTATCGATAATCAGGGCCTAATTGAAAAAAATTAATCGGGCCCTGATTGGGATGTGACATGGATATAATAATGTAGAGTAGTTTCTTCAGATTCCATATCAGGGCCATATCTAATTAGCCCGCATTGGAACCACATTAGTTGTCATATTTGCCATCCTTATCAAAACGAAAAATATTGCGAATATATTGTTAATACATTCTTAATACATTCTTAATATATCTTTCATATATATTTTTAATATATTCTTAATATATACTTAATATATTCTTAATATAATCTTAAAATAATCTTAATATATTCTTAATATATTCTTAATACATTCATAATATATTTTTAATACATTCTTAAATAGAGAAACATATTTTAAATATATTAAAAATATACTCACGATATAATGCCAAAAAATAAATTTGGAGCATTTTTTAAATATATCAAAAACATATTAAGAATCTATTAAGAATATATTTTTATAGAAAAAGTATAATATATTCAGAATATATTAACAATATATTCTCAATATATTTTTCATTTTGCTAGGTATATAAGAACCACATTTTAGCCCGATTACAATTTCTACTTGGGAATTGGCAGTCGATTTTGTGCACTTTTCTTTTCTGAGATCACGACGAATCGGCAACATTGTGTCAATTAACATTAAGTCGATGGATACTTTTCTTTTTTTTTTTTTCTTGAAAATCATACTTCATTTGCAGTACGTCCAAATGACTATGTAATTTTAATTTCATTTATTTATTCACTTTCATAAGAACGATGTGATGTCGAATAAGTTAAGATACGTTTTTCAAAACGCTTGAGCATATTTGCAAAGAAAGAAATAAGATGTAATGAAGTAAATTACCCAAGTAGTTGTTAAATTTAAAATATTGATTACGGTAATTTGATACTTAGAAGCAATTCGATTCTCGATGTTAACTTCCTGTTTACTTTCAAAAAATTGCTCAGTTTGAAAGATGGTTGAGAAAAAGTGATTTTCTCCCACTTCGGTTTCTTCTTGTCTTTTTTTTTCTTCATCTTTTTTCGCCATTTTACTTATTTCGAATTTTTGCGTACTCGTACACTCGAAGGTGGAAAAAAAACGTACGATTTAGCGCTTTAAACAGTAATTTGAAGTAATGCTTAAAATACAGAAGGTAGAGTGAAACTTGGTAAGAAGTTGGCACGCCTCTTCAGTGTAAGTCAATTTCTTTGACCATAATACTCGCATGTAATACAATCATTTCTATTTATTGTTTAAAACATCTTTAAAGTTCATTGTATGAGTTTCGCGGAGATGATACACCGTACATGGTAAAACAATATTGTGTATCGTCATTTTTAATGCGTCTTTTTTTTTTTTTTTTTTTTTTTTTTTTTTTTTTTTTTTTTTTTTTTTTTTT
>JABFPJ010002245.1:0-20551 GCA_022817425.1 Gryon sp. ZL-2020
TGAAGAATCTTGGATGCTCGTCGTCTGTATTGAAATGGTTTACGTCTTATCTTATGGATAGGGAACAAGCAGTAGTTGACAAGAACCGAAAAACTTCACAATGGAAAAAACTATCAACTGGTGTACCTCAGGGATCCATCCTTGGTCCATTATTATTTTCCATTATGATTAATGATGTAGCTTTTTCACTTCATCATTCTAAGCATCTACTTTACGCAGATGACTTGCAATTGTATTACCACTGTGAGAGGAATCGTATCATGGAAGGTCTTCAAGCCATACAAAAATATGTAGACGAAATTGATAATTGGACTAAAAGGAACAAACTGGTAATGAATAATACAAAGGTGAAATGTATGATACTTGGATCTTCTCGGAATGTTGACCAGCTCAATTGTATAGATCTACCAAAACTAAAACTAGGCGAACATGAAATTGAATATGTTACAGATGCAAAAATTCTAGGAGTTCATGTCGACCAAAAGTTAACATGGAAAACTCAGGTTTCAAAAATATGTGCTACAATTTGGAGAACCCTGCGGCAATTGAGATACAACTCAAAATCGCTTGATCGTGAGCTGAGAAAAAATCTGATTTCTACATTGATCTTTCCACAAATTGACTACTGCTGTCTAGTAATGACAAATGCTACTGAAGAAATGAACGACACACTCCAGAAAGCTATGAATGCGTGTGTACGATTTATTTACCGGTCATCGAAATACGATCATATCACCCCGTATTTTACCGAGTTAAAATGGTTGAAAATTCGTGAAAGGCGACAGTATTTCTTAGGAGTCATGACATATAAGGCACTTCATCACAACTGTCCAAATTACCTGTCACAAGACTTTAATTTGAGAATTACTCGCTTAAACAGGATACTGCGAATTGATCCTAATCAACTGTGTGTTCCGTTTGCTCGAACAAGTACGTACAAGAAGTCGTTCCTAATTTCTGCATGTGAGCAATGGAACGCGTTACCAGCAGATATCAGAACGTCTGTTTCTCTAGGAACTTTTAAAGTTAAAACGAGGGAATACCTACATAATCAGCAATGCAACACATGATAAGGTCCTTTTATCCCCAGATAATACAATTTGCTTGGTTTCATATGTATGTACAAAAGAGACTGCAAAAATAATAATGTAAATAATATAGATAAATAATTCTTTGTAAATCATTGTAATTAATATGTTTGTGATGCAAACTGAAAGGGTATGTTAAACATAAGTGAAATTGAGATAGTACTACGTAGAAAATTATTGTTATATTCTTTATCTTATCTTTATGTGTATAAATTATAATGTATATTTCAACTATTCGATTATTATGTAAATATGTATAAATTGTCTATTGCTCCATAGGCCGATGGTCTAGAGTGTAATAAAACAATCAATCAATCAATCAATCAATTTAACTACCGCATTTATTTTTGGAGCGTCAAAGAAAGTACAATTACTTGGAATCTTATACTTCTCCAAAATTTTCTTCAATAATTCCTCCGGTAAACCCTTTTTAACCGCGTCTTCCCATCTAATTGCCAGCTCTGTTGTAATCTCCGGTCCTAATTTCTTTTCTTCACACACTCTATCTCCAAACACCTCTTGTATATTAATATTGGCCAAAGCACCATTATTTTCTTTATCTTCTGTCGATTTTCCTGAAGTCTTGGATGCACGTGATGCATTATTCGGAGGTCTGGGAGACTTCCCTGAACTTGAAGAACTAGCTGACGAAGATTGTGAACTGCAAAAACTCGGCCGAGATCGACCGGATATCGATTGTGATGTTTCATGTGAATAATGTCACCGTTTACATGATGATCCGGATCGTCTGCTTGAACAAGACCGAGATCTTCTAATTGAACGAGATCGCGATCTTCGGCTTGACTTAGATCGGGATCTTCTCCTTGAACGAGATCGTGATCTTCTATGAGAGCGCCCTCTTTTGTTTGAGTTAAAGCGCGATTTATCTTCAGAATAAAATCTGGAACGTTTACTCGATGGAGATCGCCTGACTGAATTAGAACTAGATCTTGAATTTGTGTGTCTTTGAGACCTTGAACGTTGTTTCGACCGACTTCTTATAAGTTATCAAAATAAAGATCAGTTTATATATTCAGCAATGATATTATCTCTCATTTCCTTCTGATAATCAGTAATAACTGATTTTTTTTGGACTAACACAAAGTAGATACATTTTCGTTATCAGTAATAACTGACTATATGACTCAGTAAAACCAAGAATCTTCGCTAATAACTTACGAGATTTGTCTTGTTTTCTTTCTTTGTGACTATGGACATGTCGAACATAACCTCTTTCGCGTTCGTAATAACGAATCTCTTCTTTAAGCTTTCGAATCTTTTTGTCATGATAATGACTAAAATTCGAATCGTCATCACGACCTCGTTTCCTCTTCCTTGAATTCATTTAATCAAATAACTTATTATATAAAATTATATGAAATTATAAAAACAATGGTAATATGGTGTGATTATCACAGCACAAAAGCAAAGAATGAAGATTGGCAACGGGCGTCTGGTGAGGTGGTGTGGTTGCGACAGTAGCGCTACGATGGTATGGCGCGCTTTTTGAGTATTTTTACTTTAAACTTGTGATTTATTGCATAGAAGTGGGGGACTACATGTTTTGATCATGAGGAAGAGGAGCGTAATACAATCTATAATATAATTAATTACAAAGTTTTTCTGCTTTGTTTTTGTTCGAACAACATGCCGTTGTGCAGGTTTAAAGTGGCATTAGACTATTTGAGTGTGTAAAATTGAATAATATTATAATTAATTTACAAAGATATAATATTCTAGCACATTTTAACAAATATTATAGTAATTTAGATAAGTGTATTCTATAAAACAGTAATTTATTATATTTAAATAATTATTATGCTGTCACTGTCACTTAACTTGCAAAAGGTTATTGCAAAATAAGATCACTTAACTGGTTTTGTTTTTCTTTAATTAAAGTAATAATTGTCGGAAAAAAATATTGATTCTTATCAGAAATAAAAGTGTGTACAAAAAGAAACATTTTGCACACAAAATCTCATTTTTTTAAAAAATGTCAGTTATCTGGTTATTGCGATTTGCCACAGATATTGCGACGTCGAGTGTAATTAAGTCTTAATTAGTCGCGTGGTTTTTACTGTCCGTATTCAGATAGTCAAAGAACCATGTGCGTTTCTCTATCGCTGGCGTCTGTCAGGTGCCACGTGACCAATTAAGGGATCAATACAATGTTTTATGTTACGCGGTGCCGCCAAATACAGTTTACGGCACAGGTTTGTTTTTTGAAAACTGTATTTACGGCTTCTTTGTAACGAAATAGTATATTTTGTACCAAGGGAGATACAATCGGAAATTCTTTTTCCTGAACAGTTCCAGCCCGAGGTGAAGTGGAGGGATGTAATCGCGAAGGGAAAAGTATTTCACGCGGTTTTTTGTTATGCGGTGCTGATAATTCTGTTTTTAGAATTAGTATGTTTTTTAAAAACTGCATTTTTAGCTCCCTTATATGAAAAAGTATCGTTTTCACCATGAGAAATAAACGGACATTCCTTTTCGCCACACGATGACAGAAAATGCAGTTTCTATCTCTAGGGAATTTTTAACAAAATTACGTTTTCTGCTCCCTTGTGGCGAAAAATATCGTTTGTACCATGGAAAATAAAAGAAAATTCTCTCCTCATGCGATTACAAACCTCGCCTTTGGCTCCGATTACAAGCTTCGCACTTGGTAGCGAATTTTCTTTTTCATTTCTCTTGATGCAAAATATACTATTCCCGTCACGATTAAATTGAAAATTGAAAAAGAATTTTCGTTTTTATCTCCCTTGGGACAAAATATACTATAGGAACAAAATTTGTTGAATTAATTATGAAATATACTCAATTTTAAGTAATTATGGTACTGTTGATTTGTTTCATGTTAATTTAATTAGTATTAAGTATAAACATATGATTGTTATTTAGATTATATTCTTTATTAGTTAATCATAACGGAGCAAAACATGCAGAGCTACTAAACAATTTAGGTTGTTCTTTTGTGATCATGATAAACTCAAGGGAGGGGGTAATTTTTTATTTTTTGGTTTTAAATTTCGTACAATGTAATATAATTTTTTATATGAAACAAATATTAAGATGTTGTTGAAAAAATAAAATTTAATTTAAATAAATTTCAGTAAATTTGAGTCTAAAAATTTTATATTTTTAAATATTTCAATTGTTAGCAACACAATACCAGTGAACTTGCAGAGATATTTTTGTTATGCATTAATAAAAGTTATATTAGTTTTTCTTCAACTTCTTGATACTGATTAATAATAACATAACTAAATATACGTACTGCAATAGCTTGTTTCTATAAAAACAAGTTTTTTGAAATTTTCATTTTGCAAGACAACAACCTTAAATCGGTAACTGGTAAGCAAATGGTAATGTAATGCTAATTTAACTATAAACCTAAAATAGAAACAAACAAGTTTGAGGCAGTTAAGTAAATCAAAGAAAAACGGAAAATGAAAAAAAGGCTTTTCTCTGAAAAGGTTTTTTTAGAGAAAGACAAAACATATTTGCACAGAGGTAAAACAGCAGCGACAACAAAATCCAACTGATTAACATCAACAGCAGATAAAAAAAGATTTGGTCAGGATTACGAATTGCGGATTATAAAATAACATTCTTCTGTTTATAACGAAATTATTTGCTGGCTATATTGTCTCTGTCACACCTGCAGCTTCCGGGTCCTCATTTCTTCGGTACCAAATGGCTCGTTAATTCCCTCCACCTCCCACGAGCTGCTCTGCTGGTTAAACTCGTCTTTTTTGTCACCTATAGGATCTTTGACATCAGGATCGGGATTCAGGCTAGCAAATGGTTTGGAAGATAAATTGGAATCAGGTATTATGACTGCCGTAATAGGCTTTAACGCGGTTGTTAAATTATTGAATCGTGTCTCTTGAGAATTTGGACTGAGAGATATATAAGTACTATAATCGCTCCAGCTACAAATTCCGCCTGGTAAATCCGCCACTAAACGTTCAGTTTGGGGATCACCGGAACGTGAATGAGGATCAATATGGGAACTGCGAGTTTTACCGCCGCCACCGTTACCACCCGAGTTCCCTCCATCGGAATCATCGTCTGGCTCAGGATCTTGTGAGTAGGTCGCTGAAATGATTGACTTTTTTTTGCTTGAGGTCAGACTTAGCACGAAATCACGCTCTGCATTGTCGTATAGATTTTTATTGTGCCAGAAACCAGAATCTTGGAATACGTAATTGCACCATGTTGCTTGGTCTAATGATAGGGTGTGCTTGGTTGTCTTTGGTTTAGATACTCGAACTAACTCATCGTCGATGTAAAATTCTACCTTTGATTTTGGACAAGTTGAAATCTCTGATGGCGTACTATTTGAGGATGGTGGTGCAGTTAAAGGAGAAAGAGACGCATTTTTTTGTTTAGAAGAGACTTCTTTTTCTTCTTTAATAGAAGACTTTATATCTGGCGACAGAACTGATTTAGGTGGTTTGGAGTTGATTTTTTTTGTATACAGTTCTTTTAAAGGTTCTACTGATTCTAATAGTTTAGCTGCAGTTTCTTTGGAATTTTGAGTCGATGGTGGATTTAAAAGAGGAAGAATAGTTTCTACTAATTTGAACTGTGTTTGATCTGGTTCGCCCGACGAGGGATTATTTGATTGGTGCTGTATAAATGCCTGTTCATTTTTGGACTCTTTTCGTGTTTTGTTTTCGACTTTTATAGACTTTTCTCGAGACAAGACAGATTCTGACTGATTTGTTTCCGTATTGTCTTCTTTTTCGTGAAGATCAAAAGTTTTTGCAGATTTTTTCAAATGAAACTCAGTTGTGGATCTGGAGTTTTCTGCCGACGAAGATTCTTGAGGAATCTCTATTGATTTTTGCATGTTTACATTCGGAATGTCCAAATATTGTAGTTGTTTTCTAACATCCTTCTTAATGCAAACTATTTTGTTTGATTCATCTTTTGCAATCGGCTTTTTGTTAATATCATATTTCGATTGTTCTCTTGTCAGTATTTCCCTTTTCAACAATTTTTCGGTATTTTGTTTCTCTTGATTTTTATTTTTCATTAAAGTAGATAAATTTTTAATTGGTTCACCATTTGTTAATTTAGGTTTACACATAGATTTTGATTTTAAAGATTCCTCTTTATTGATTTTTTCAATAGTTTTGATTTTTGTATCAGTCGAATTTTCCGTTTCTTTATTTTTTTGTACAAAAGTTGCTTCGCATTTTGTCTCTTCTACTTTTTGAACTACAAGAATACTTTTTATATTTAGTAATTCCTTATCAGGTGTAACTTGTTCAATCGATTTCACTTTTATTTCTTTATCTGAATCTTTTAATTTCGATTTTTTTTCTTTACTCTTTGATTTTGTTGTCGATTTTGATGTATCATCTTGCAAATGAACTTTTTCTTGTATTTTTTCCGAGTAGCCTTCTTGCTCATTTTTTCCTATTTCATTTGTTCCATCAACTTCTTTTGTAACAATTATTTCAAATTTGGTATCCATTTTTGCAGATTGATTTTTTTCTACTGCTAGGGACTTACTTTTCTTGTTTTTATCTTTCTTCTTATTTTTCTCCTTAGTTTCAAAACGATTAATTGTTTTTTCGGAAGAAACTATTTTATCTGATGTTATGTCTTCTTGTTTGATTTTATCTGTCATTGATGTTTTTTGGTTTTTTTGTCGATTCTGTATGACAACATTTTGCGAAGTTGGAGATTCTTTTAATTCAGCTGTTTTCGGTTTATATGATTTATTTGTTTGTTCTTTAGTTGTAACGTCTTTCTTTTTTAGGGTCTTCAGCGAACAAATTTGTTTTTTCATTTCATCATCTCCAATATGTGATTTTCTCGGTTTATTATCCAGCTGCTCTTCCGCTAAATTAATTGAAGAAATTATATTATCTTCCTTTTGTAATATACTTTCTCGTGCATTGTCACTTCGGGAACGAGATCGCGAACGATGTCTACGTAACTCCAAATCTCGTGCATTCGTACTTCGCGATCGAGATCGCGAACGACGATTACGCAACTCCCTTCGATTAAGATATTGCATAAATCCTTGATTATCAATCTCAACTACACTTTGTATTGGTTCAAGACTTGCACTTGTATGAACGACTATTTTTACTTGTGGCGATGGTGATCCATGTTCTGATTGAGCACACTGTTTATGAGTCATATCAGTAGGTTTCAATTTTTCAAGCAACTCAGCTTTCTTACATGCTATTTGAGCATATGAAGATGATTTTTTATCTGATGTAAGTACTTTTATGTCACCTTGGATATCAGTAGAGATAGGTTCTGATCTTGAAGACTCCAGAGGAAAATTAATAAGTACCAGTTTTTGATCTATTGTTTCTGTAGGTTCATTAGAAATCGCCAAAGACGAGGTTTTATTTTGTAATTTCTGTCGATTGTCCTTCTGCTTTGAAGGTTTTTCTTGAATTAAGTTTTCATCGGATTTTAATTTATTTTCATCGTTAGTCTTTGTTTTTGTATTTTTTAAATCGGTTTTACTTTGTCCAACGCTGAGAGAATCAGCAATTTCTGCAACTTTTACTGCATCCATTTTTACAGATTCGTTTGCCATTAATTTTGTTTTGACATTAATTTTTACAGTGCTTTTTTTTTGAGATATTGATAATTTATCACTAATAATCGTATCGTCTATTTCTGTTTTTTGTTTATCTTTCAATTCCAAAGTCTGAACTTTGTCTTTTGCTTGTTTCGATTTTATAATTTTCAATTTATCATTCATTTTCTTAAATTTTTTTTCTTCAAATACAGTTTTTTCATTGGAAATTACTTCTTCTTTCTTAATTTGCTTACTTTTTAATTTTGACGATTGCATTATTTCTTCTTTTGTTTGTTCACTCGCCTTTGATTTTATTTTATCACCAACGCAGTTGACATTTTGTTCCTCAGGTTTCAATGATTTTTTAATTGTATGTCCTTTTTCTGTGTCTTTTGTATCTTTTAATTCCAAAGTATTGTTATGTTCACCAGTTTTTGTTATAGATTTGACTGTTACGTTTAAATTTTTCGGTTCAGTAACTTGTTCAGTCATATCTTTTTTTGAACAGCTAGAATTTATTTTTCTTTCCTTTTCATTTACTTTTTTGCCCCTATCGTTATCGCTTGTAGAATTGTTCTCAGATTTGGTAACATTTATTTGTTGCTTTTTACTTATCTTACTCGACGAAATCTGTTCCCGCTCAGCTAACATGGTTTCCAATTTCGTTTTATCTTTTGCACAAAGAATCAAATCTTGCAAATTTGCTGGTAGTATTTTGAATTCATCTTTTATATATTGTATTTTGTTCGTATCTCTATCACTGATTTTTTTTTTATTGTCAATTTGCTTAGAACTAGATTGTGACACTTGTTTTTTAACCATTTCTGCTTGTTTTATTAAACCCCATTCTAATTCTGCGGCATTCGATTTAACAATAGCATATTTCGTATCTGTATTTTTAACAACAGCATTTTGATTATCGTCTTTTTCTGTTTGAGATGCTTCTATTTTTTCATCTACTTTTTTTATAAATGATTCTTGAATAACTTTTCCAATGTTAATATCAGATTTTGTACTTGTCGCAGAAGGTTCACGTGGTTGTTTCACAACTCTAAGAGTTTTGAACTTTGTATAAAACTCAGCTTCTGCTGTTTGATATGCATGATAATCCATCCAATATGGTTTAATTAATTCATCTAGACAGTATTGCTGGCTACCATCCAATTCTTTTGCATTTGAATCGTTATTTTCTGAATCGGTGCTCTTACTTGACAATGATTCAACTAATTTTATTAACATTTGTCCCTCTTTTTTAATCTTCGGAGTATTCACTAGTAGTTTTTCTTTGGTATTTACTTCTTTTTTCCCCAAATTTTTTCGTTTTTTTTCTTGACCACTACCAAACACGGAATCTGTTGATAAACTTTGCGTAATTTCATTCATTAGTTGATCCTCTTGCAATGAAATATCACTTGTACTTTTAGGATGTTTCTTATCTTCAACTCTTGCATATTTTGTTACTACGCTGGTTTCCACTCGTGCTGGACGAAGAGATACTATTTCTTCTTTTTTGGTTTGTATCTCTTTTGGTTTTATTGAACTTTTGGATATATTTCTCGTTCCAGCTTTTATAGGCAAAGTAATTTTACATTCCATCGTTTCAATAACAGGTTTTATTGTTTTATCCCTTGATGAGGAAATGTCTTTTTTAACTGAATCTTTTTCTTTGCTAAATTCATTTGATGACTGCTTTTCATGTATAATGTTTGTTTTTATATTAACTGGTTTATTTGTACTTCCTTCAATTTTAATATTGCTATCTGTTTCTACCGATTCGATTGTTGTGATCATCATTATTGATTCCTGAGTCTTTCCTTTTTCTTTATTGTCTTCAAGTTTTAAGGATGTCTCAGGTTTTATTTCACTAGTTTTTTCATAACTTTTTTCAATTTGCTGCTGTTTTTGTTCATTTTCTAGCTGTTTGAAAATATTTTTCAAAATATTTTGTGATATTTCTTTAACTTGATTCGCTTCTTTATTCTTACCTTTTGTATTAAGTTTTGATTTTGGAACCATAATTTCAGCTTTTTCATCGTTTGTTTTTAATTTTAAAGCTGTTCCAATTTTTTCGAACTCCGGCTTATCATCTTGAACCTGAACTTTCTTCGAATCTATATTTTTTGTTTCTAACTTTCTTCTTACTCTTAGTAATGTAGAAGGTATGTCAACAGGAATTTTCGATTCCAGTAATATTTCTTGCTTCACATCTTTATTTTTCTTTTTTATCTGTTTTTTTGTCTTTTGTTTTTCCTTGGAAATAGCTAGTTGAGATTCCACGTTTACTGAAGTCTTAGCATCCTGTAGTCCTAGTTCTAAAAGTGACTGAGATTGTTTTTCAAACATATATTTTATCATTTGCTTATCATTTTTCTTTTTATATGCATCCTTTTCTATTACTTTTGTTTGAGTCAAAATTTCTATTGATTCTTGTGTTCTTTTTTCTGTCACTTTTATTGGTGTCAAACTTTCTGCTTCAGATTTAGCTGATGTAGTTTCTACATTTGTTTGTTTTGAAGTTTCTGATTTTGGTTCATCTGTTTTATCTGATGATTTCACAAGTGTTGATAAATCTTTACATAAATAATGTTTCAATGATTTTTCATTAACGTTTGCACCAGTAGACCTACTTTCTTCTCTGACAGCAGTTTCAGTTAATTCACTAACCTTAATTTTTGGTTTTCTCAGATCTTGTAAATTTTCATTCTGAGACTTTACTTTCTTGGATTCTTTTAGTTTAGAATCAACAGTTCTTGATAACTGTGTACTATTTTGTTCTTGATTTTCTTCTTCAGTTGAAAACTTTTGCTTACTTTCTGCAGATTTTGGAGTTCGTGGTTGCTTTTTATCCAAATTCAATAGATTTTCTATTCCTGATTGCAAACTGACTTTTTCACATTCTTCTTTTAATTTAGAATCAATCTGGTTTTTTTTCTGTTGCTTGTTGTTTTTCTTGTTTACTTGTAGCGTATCATTCTTAGTGTTTGGAATTAAAATTTTTTCAATCTTTTTTTCATTTGACAGTTTTTTACCATCATCCGCAGATTTCTTTAATTCAAAAATTGATTGTACTTTTACTTTATTAATAGTATGTAATAATTTTGGAGTAATTTTGTCGTCAATTTTCAATTCGGATTTTTGGTTTAATTTTTTATCTGTAACTTTTAAAATTTGAGAGTTTTTCGACAATTTTTTCGCTTCACATTGTTGTATGGGTGAAGTGTCTTCTTTTATTTTCATTTCTTTAACCTGTTTTTTTTTCGTGATATTCTCTTCAGTTACAGAAGCAACTATTGCCTTTGATTCACTTTCATTTTTTTCTTTTGATTCATATTCCGTCCGTTTTTCTGAATGCTCATTACTTTCATCTACTGTTGCCATTTCAGAGAAAATCTGCTTTTCTTCTGTTTCATCAAAACACGAACCTTGTAAAATTTCACATTTGAATTTTTTCGCGTCATCTATTTTTGCTTTTTCTGTCTTTGCATGTTGAACTACGTTTTTGTTGTCGCTTGTTTCGTCGAATTTTAAATTGACTGTTTTAACTCTGTATTTATCTGTTGTAAGTTTCTTATTAATTATGATATTTTTATTTTCTGAGGATTCTGTTGGCAAATGTTTTATTTGTTTATTGTTTACTTGACTTGTAACTTGTTGATTTACATTTTCCATTTTAATGTTTTCTGTCGACGTATTAGAATGCTTATGCTTAATTAAATCCTTATGAATCTTTTCTTTTGACTTAGCTTTTTGTTGTTTATCCATATTCTCTATTTCCTTCAAAGCTCGATCAATGTCATCGTCTTTTAAAGCCTCAGTTTTCTTCTTTTTTGATTTATTTTTTCTTTTCTCCGATGATTCCGTATTAGATGTTTGTTCTTCAACTTGTATCTTCGTTTTGTTAATAATTTTCATTGAATTATCACATTTTTCTTTTCTCTCATTTGTTTCTTCTGACTTTTCAGAAATATTTGATTCGACCTTAACTATATTAATATTATCATTTTTCTTAAAATCTTTTCTGGCATCTTTTTCATCTCTCTTTTTTTCTTGTACTTTGTGTTGTTGCTGCTGCGACCGTTTAATATCACATTTTTTATTTACTTTATCAAAGTTTTCTGACTTCTTTTGTTTCTTGCTGCCATTATTTTCAGGATCTCTTGTTCTATCAACCATTTCTCGTCGTTCTCCGTTTTTTTCTTCATTAGTTAAAGAAGTAACTCGGATAGGAGTAATTTCACGTGAAGCCACATTTTCCATTTCTGTTGCACATTCTGCTTCTGTTGCAATTGCCACTTTTACAGGTAACCCCTGCGACAAAATCTGAGCATACGAAAATGATGACATTTCTTTGGCATCAGGTTCAGTTTCCATAGGCGTATCTGCAGACACACAACTCTGTTGATTATTTGGTTCGCTAGCTGCATTTACTAACTGTAGAGTATATCCTGTATTTGTTATAACATCTTCAACAAAAATCTGTGGCTGTTTTTCCATTATCGTCGGCACCTGACATGGTTGCAAGATGTTTGCTTGCTGTTGATAAACAACACCTGTCTTAGTTGGTAAGAGTCCTCTTTGAACGTAAGGATTACTGTAACCAGTTAAAGTTATAGCTTCAAGCGGCTGTGCGCCAGCAGCATAAACATAGGGACCAGGATAATTGTTTAATTGTGAATTAATATAGCCCACTAGTTCGGGCACCTGGCTCACGTAACTATATTGATTAGGATTGGTCATGTCATTATACCTTACAACTTCACTTGGCACTTCATAAGAAGTAGCTTCTGCTGGCCAGTTGGCAGTGGCTGCAACGACAATAGTTTCTTGAGATATTTTTCTTTTATCATCAATTTTTGTCACTTGACTCAATTTTTGACTACTACTCAAATGTTCAGTCGATGTATCATGTAACTTCTTAGTACTTTTAAATGAGACCATTGAATGAAATTCCTCCGTCTCGGTAGGTTCCACAGATGAAGCTCTGCTTGAGGAAGACGATTGCATACGTCCGCGCAAAATATCTGCGTAAGACATTGAACCGGGTACCCACAAAGGACTTGGCGAACGGCGAATGTCCTGTGACACACAAGCAGCATTCTTGGCTTCATTAACATCTACTTTAACAACTGATATTGAAACGTCAGGTCTTATGTCTTTTGGCACTATTCCGCTTACGCGTTTCGTTGATGATCTACCCTTTCGCACCTGTTTTCTACTTTTGGCCAACTTTTTTGGTGACTTGGTTGTCGACTGAGTTCGTGATCTCGCCTCTGACATAACTTTGGTGTCCTTAGAGCCAGACGAAGGGACTGCGGTGGGACGCGTTAATGAGATAATTCCAGACGAGGATGATAAGGGAGTGTCTTCGCGATACGCTCGATAAGGACTGTTTTCACGCGAGCAGGGACTTTTACGGCCTGCGGCTATGTCCGCATAGGAAATAAGACCTTTGACACTTGCATCCGGGTGTACATAGTTTGGGTCCACAGCGTTTATCTGTTCAATCAGGACTCTGTTGCACCGTTTCCAATCATCCATCCGTGTCAGCAAGTCCTGCTTGCGACCATAACAGCCAAAGAAGAAGAAGCCTACGTCAGTTCGGTATTGATAATTCACAAAATATTATGATAAATATTTGATTTTTTGTTTGTTTGGTTTTAATTTTTAGAAGGAATTTGAGAAGCTCGGATTTGCCAATCGCTTTTTTAAAATAGATTGAAAGGAAGTCTAGACAACAATAATACTCGATTAATTTTATTAGAATGCTCTTTATTTTTAAAACTTTACTAGATAATCTCATGTTTATTCATTTCTTTCTTTCTTATTACTTTTGACATCGATGTGTTAGATTGTAAACGACAATTTGTTATGACTCACGACAACAGCATTGACGTTATTAAAAACGCGTAACAAAAACAATATTGAACATTTTCTTTTAGATTACGAGACGAGGTACAACAAGAACACTTTTGAAAATGTCTTCTAATGACGCTTTTCGTCGACTCGTTTTAAAACAAAGTTGAGTTTCATTTTGATATTTTATGAATTTCATCGTATATAAATTACATACGATATTGATTGATATGACGTGCAACAAAATACAAGTATTTGTTTCTTTTGGTAGAAGCACAGTATGACTCGTATCATTGATAAATTGATTCTATTTGAAAATTGACTAGTTATGTCGGAAACTCAATTTCTGCGACAAATCAATTTCATGAAGCAATTTTCGATAGTACGAGTCCAGTACACCTATCGCTATGGATGCAAGGGCTCTGTATCCGGCACGCATTGTTGCATTAACAATTTTGAACGTTCCGTGCGAGATTTTTGTACTTTGCTTTGCAACAATTCAATCTTCTCGCGACAGATCTGTGGTAGAAAGTTAATTTTTCAGAGGGAGATGGAGAGAAAAATATAAAGAAAGAAGTAAATAATAATGTAGGAAGTAAAGGAAAAGAGAATAAACGAGTTATACCCAGACCATATGAAGATAATGTGTGACGGACACCATGGCGTGAAATCAAGATTTTTTTTAAAGATGATTAACAGGAAGTTGGGAAACGTGATTATTGTTGAAATAATGAAAGACAGAATAAGAGGTATATGGAATAGGATAAAGAAAATGTACAAAAAACGAAAAAGACGTAAATAAAGTAATAATCGACAAAATGTAATTGTAAAATTAAACAAAATCAATAATAAACAAACAAGTCATTAAATACAAATAAAAGTTGCTCGCGTTATTCGAATGTATTTAAAATGCTCTGTTTCATTTCATTTTAATAATGCTTCAATATAGATATTATTTATAAATAAATTTTATTCAGTTAATTAAAATATTAAAGTTAGCTAATGTGTTCTGTTCTTTGCCCATAACCATATGTGATTGCGTGCATAAAAAGCCATCGTGAGGTGCTACTTTATTAAGTTCGTAAACTCGAATTTACTTGTGCAATTGAACGAGAAGTAAATAGTATGTATATACATTCAACCGAGCTCAACTGTGATTAATTAATGTGAAATAAAGTGAAAGTACGATAAATTAACATACAATTTAACATGAAGTAATTCTCTTGGATTGATAATAACTGAATAATAATCTAAATAAATAGACAATGTAAATAATTAATTACAATAGCGATTATTTGGTTAAAATTAAGATACCAATCAATACCCTGGTAAAGAATGTACCACCATGATATTATTATGAATGTCGAATACTTTAAACATAAATATGAATAGTTAGAAAAATATAAGAACATACAATGAAAAAGAAACGTTTGAAAGTTAAAGAATGGAAATGAAATCCGATGCATTTTCCTCAATAGTCACAATGAATTTGCATAATATAAAATTCCTTGAAAACAGGGGGAAATTTTGTTATACATATTTTTTTTTTTATATTTATAATTTAAAGTAGAATCTTGGTGGCGGTTTTGAGTTGGTATCAATCTAATTATGCGAGCAAATTTTTCATTTTTAAAATCAGTGAATAAGTTTAAATGAAAACTGATTAGTGATAATCAAATTAAACGTACCTGCTGCTCTTCTATAGCCTTGTTTCTGTCTTCCGGCAAATAAGTCGGACTTAAAACTGTCCTCAAATGCTGCTCCACTTGCACAATCTGCTGTCGTAGTTGTAGTATTTCCTAAATTATCGAATTAAAAAATTGATTAGAATATTAGTTTAGTAAATTACTAATTAATTTGTGATTAAAACTTTCAAACTATTTTTGGTTCACACCCTTTATGAACGATTTAGTTTTTGTCTGAAACTTGAAATCACGGATGAAAAAACTTTATTTTTTGTATATTTCACCTGCTGATATTGATCTAATTGTGTCAAACAATTTTCTAGCGAAGCTGCTTCTTCTTTGACAGTTTTGTAAAGTTGATTAAGTTCCGCGATGATTTCATCAGCTGTTTCACTGACGCGACTGTCACCACCAATTCCAGATCGGAAATGAACCTGAAGTTTCTCAACAGACATTGTTATTTTTGTCTTTTGAATTTCAATGTCACCCAACATTTTTTCCTTAATTGCGTGTTGATCGCGAAGTGGCTTCTTCTTATTCTGCGGCGAGCCCAAATTCTGTCGCGCCTTTTCAATCCAACTTCTAACGTCCTTCATCTTTTTCTCACATTGTTCCCATTCTTCGCTAGTTTCTTGCAAAAGAGCATTCTGTAATTTTTAAATATAAAAAATAAATTAAACATTTATTGATGAAATGATCTTTTTAAATGTCTATTCTAATAAACTCATCTTACTCTTTGTAACAGTTGACTTTCAACTTCCACTTTATGTTCTTCAGCTTCCGCAAGTTTTTCTGGAAGATTTCCTACAGCAGTCGACTGACCAATAATCTCCAACTCTTTACCCATGTCGCTCAAGTTTTTGTTGACTTGTTTGCAACTTTTAACTGCCGTCTTCAAATAAAACAAAAAAACATCAGAATTCGTTAAAAAATTTTCTAATTCTGACTGAACCCTTCCGATTTTATACGATGATTCAACCTACCGAATAGTCGTGCAATTTTTGTCTAGCTTGACTTAAGGTGCTCAATTTTAGGGGTTCCTTAAGAAATACCCTCTTCTCATCCGTCCAAATTTTGACAGTCTCGCACAAGCTCAGGAACCTATTCCAAGCGTCCATAATATCTCCAATTACATGTTTACGTTCATCCAGCCAAGATTTAACTTGTTCAAATTGTTCCTTAAGACTAGCAATTGTGCTAGCGATAATATCTTTCTCATGCTCGTCCTGAGTATGGTCCATAATTTCCTGCCCGTTTTTCGTGAGTCTGTCAAGTTTGTCGGATGTCTGCAACAACTCATTCTGTATTTGTCTCAAATGCTCCATCAAGACAGCTGGTTCTGAATTTCGATCCTGCACTGTAAGTTCAGCATTTTGCAGCCAATTCTGTATCTCATCCATGTCCGACAAATACTCCGAACGCGTCGTTTTCGCTCGCTTTTGTTCTTGCTGCTTTTCGTCCATCGCGTGAATTGTCTCTTCCGCGTATAATTCCAGGTTGATTAACTTCTGACTGATGTCACTCGGAACCAGCTGCTGATCCGACTGATACCGCGCCTTAGTATCAGTCGAAAATTCTTTCGCCGAATCAACTACGTCCTTAATCTTGTTTTGCAGGATCTTCAAGTTTCTCTCGATTTTCTCCTGATCTGCGTCATACACGTAAAAATGAAGGATCTGTTGATGAAAATCTGCAAGAAGATTGTTCAAACGGTCGATCTCTTGGTCGACACTCTCTAAGTTCTCAAGATCTTCGTTGATCTTCTTCGACTTGTCTTGTAAAGAATGAATGAGTCTGAAAAAATAATATCAAAATAAATATTCAAAAAAAATATTATTATTACTTTTACCCTCAATATGCATGTTTAAGAATGCAAATTTTGTTTATCCTATTTTTGTTTTTACTCAAAATGTATTATTAGTATATGTTTGCGTGTACACTTACAGAAAAAAATATTTAAAATAACTAAAATTTAAGGTTAAAACAACTAAAATTTTGTTATTTTAAATCAATATTTCGTTAAAAGAAAAAAATTTGATTAGTTGATTCAACTAAACCTTTCTCTGTGTGTAAGTATAATTTGGAGATGCAATTTTATCTAGTAATAAAGTGGACACAGCTAAAAATTGTTTGGACTTAAGAAGGTGCGATGCTGAACTCAAGAAATTCAAAAGTCTTAAGATCGCCGACACCGAACGAATTTAGATTCGAAAATGCGTGTGTCTAATGTGTGCTACGATGTGTTTCATTCTTGGTTGGCATGAATCCCAGCCGAACAGAAGTTAGTTGAGCAGGCCTTGGCTAAAAGTAGATAAACGAATATACGGACACGTAACTTACATTTCTATTACTTTACAAAATATAATCACAATTTTCCGTTTTCGTATTTCTTTTCTTTCATATCATTACACTTCTTAAACCAAAGTAAAATGAGACAAATGATACAATAAATAAATTCCATAAAATATTGTTAAAACATTTAATTAAATCAATGCAATAATGTTTGTCTTCAAAATTCTTAGCCCAACATTTCAGCTAGTGATAAATAAGGATGTGAGTTCGTTAATGAATATGTGATATTATAAGTAAAATTTCATATGGTGAATGATGTCATGAATATTGTATTTTTGTATGATTAGTCATTAATATTTTTGGAGTTTTACTTAGCTGAAAATGTATTTAGTATTTAAAATATTTGTAAAATAATAATTGCTGCTGTGACATCAAGAGTTACGTCATTCTACATTTACAAAAATAAAATTAAATTAAATTAACTGCGTAAAAAAATTATTAAACAAAATAATCTCGCTTTTAATTTTGGAAAGGATCTATAAATAATATCTTGAGATTTATATCAGTCTATTTTAATTTGAACAATTTTTCATTTGATGGCACTTATTTAATTATATATGTTGAAAAAACAATTGTATCAAAATGGCAACAGGTTATTAGAATTGCAGTTTTCCCTGGATTAAATGCAAAAAATTGTATAGAATATTACAAAAAAATGTTATCATTATACACAAACAAACTTTTACCTATCGTAGAAATATACGATTAAAATTTACATCAAAAAGAAGTTCGTGTTGATGTTTTTCCTTTATTTGTTTTCTTCTTTTCTTTTTTATTGATTATAGAATTTTTTTGAATGATAATAATGAATTTTAAATTGTCACTACAAGTTGTATACTTGAAAAACGTGAATTAATAGAATCGCGCGACACGTATCAAGCTAACACAGTAACAGATAGTAACGTAGTTTTAAAAGTATTGGGTTTTGAAGATTTGTTCAAGATTTTCTGGCGAAGCGCCGCGACGCATGCGATTTCGGCGTTCAGATGCCACCAGTCAGAGTAGAATAAGGGCCAAATGAAATGGCACTACTAACAACCGGCACTGAGTCTACGATATGACGAATCTAAGAATAGTTTGACTCGACAAATTTGTTTGTTTAATAAATAATAGCTTTTACTTTAAAAATGTGTAATTGAAAATATCTGAAATTGAGTTAATTAAGGGCAATGTTATTTAAATAAAAATTTTAACAAATATTAAGATACAATTTGTTTTTAATTTATTGGTTCACACAAGAAATAATACTATATTGATATTTGTAATTTTACATCAACTTTGAGTTAACTTGTAGTCTATTATTTTGATAAATATTATAAAACTAAATTAATGTCAATCTTATGATTACGACCGTGAGGAACCATAGAATAATTAAATAAATTCAAAATTCTATTATTTGAAACTTTATTAGTAACTAAGTCATGTAGCTACATGACTTTTGTATTTAATTACTAATATATATATAAATATATATGTAATAAACTAATGAATTTAAAATCCTATTATTTGAAACTTTATTAATAACTAAGTCATGTAGCTACATGAAACATGACTAATAATAATAATAATAATAAAGTCTCAAATAATAGAATTTTAAATTTATTTAATTATTCTATGGTTCCTCACGGTCGTAATCATAAGACTGACATTAATTTAATTAAAAAGGAACATAATTTGAGCAAATTATTTCAATAATATTATAAAACTAATCAATCTAATAAAGTGGAAATGAATGAAATTTTATTATTTTTAAAAGTTTAAACTTTTTATATTTATTTTTAAATATATACTGTTTTGCATTAGTTCAGTTTTTTTGAACTCAATCCAATATAGATAAATGTTTAGATTATATAAAATGAATATGAAATTAATTTTATAATAATCAACTCCATCTCCAATACTTTAGGGGGGCTTCTGGATGCTCTTCGGAACGTCTTTTCAATAGATATTTCAGTCTCACTGCTTCAACCTCTTCTACATTTGGAGCAAGAGAATTTCTGCGGTGACTGTTCAGGCCCTTTGATCACTTCTATTAGCTACACATTTTTTTCATTTTTTTATTTCATTTCATTTTATCGATTAAATATTTTTTATTGATCATATTATCTATTTATTTGTACCTGTCTGTGAGTCATTACGCCTAGCTTATACTTAACCTATGCTTGGCTTACACTTGGCTTATTAATTTTTTGATGTTATTGTACTGAAAGTAAACTTACATTCTGATTGGTGAACTCGAATATCAGGTCATATGTTGCCTTTTAATTATTATTTTTTGGTATCATATATAAAATTAAATACAAATAAAAATATATTGAGAGTTGAAGAAGTATAAAAAACAATTTAAGTGGTATAAAATTAAAAAAAAAAAAATATATATATATATATAAATTTAATGTTATTCAATATAGATATCAAAATTTATTAGCGTTGTGTGATTGGTTGAAGTCGATCGCGGCTTAAGGGGGAACACCACTGTGATTTCCTAAAAATAAACGATTTTTTTTCTCGGGCTGTATAAAAGATACAAATTTGGAACTTTGACAGTAAGAAATATATTAGTTTCTGCTTCACAAACTATTTTTTTTCATTACAAAATACTCAATTGTAGAGGGCGCTAATGTTGGCAATGCACGGCGCGGAGCAGCTGATGGCCGCGCGGGTGGAGGTTGCGGAAATCTAAAATCAACAATTGAAAGTTTTTATGAAAGTATATATAAATATCTTCAGTTAAGCGTAGGATTTTGTAAATTCAATTATTTTTCGCAAAATGGCAGCACTTTGAAAAAAAAGTAGCTCAAAATGACCATGTTTTTTTTGTATATTTATTTTGTTTTAAAAAAAGTATCAAAGATGAAATTATTTCCCTACGCTTAACGAAAGAGAATAGTTTTATCTACTTACTGTAAAAATTTTCGTTCCAAATTGAGCTCTCAACCTGCGCGGCCAGTTCGAAAAATTGTGTTTCGAGAAAAACGGCTTTAAAAGTTCGAGTGTCATTTGACTTGGGC
>JABFPJ010002246.1:0-20551 GCA_022817425.1 Gryon sp. ZL-2020
TGTATTTTATAAGTTTTGTTTTAATTCGAATATTTTATAGTTACACGTAATAATGATAAAAATAAAAGTTGATTTGAGTTTGATAATTGCTGATTTATTCTATTTAATGACAAATTTAAAATTACAAAAACTTCTTTCATAATTTTCTTCTTTTCTGTATTTATTTTTTCCTCATTTTTTAATTATAAACAATGATTCTTTAAATTTAAACAAAAAAATGAATTGATTGTAATCAATTCATGATCATGATTTTAAACTGAATGATTTAAATCAAACTTAACTTTTTAAACAAATGTAAAATTTGAAAAACGAAGCTAAGAAACTGAACTAAATAAATAAAAATGTTCTAATTTTTTTATGATAAATAATTTATTATAATAACATAAATTATTATTACATTATTATATTAAAGTGTATTATAATAATAATTTTTTCAGCACTTTTTAATAAAAATGTATTCTTTCAATTACCCAAACCTAAACCTAAAAAAAATATCCATATCTGAAAGTAAAACATAATTGATGACTTCTAGTAATTAATAGTCGATTATTATGTCCTATTAAATTATCCAACTAAAAAGCCTTTTTGCTTTGAAACACACCAACACAGTCAAGCCGTATGTCTACAACATTTTCACGATGAAAAGAGCATTAATTTGTCTTGCCAAGTTTGCAACTAATAACAATTTACAACGTATTATCGATGAAACAAACGACGAATCTTTCGAAGCTAAATTGCTTGTTGCTTGCAAAACTACCGACCGACTCATTTGATTAATTATCATCCTCATAAAATTCTTTTCACTTTACTTCGAAATCCGCGCCAGCAGCCAAACTAAATACAAAACCTAACAACCTTTTTTTCCCCAGGGCGATCTGGTTCGAGAATTAAAGAAAACCGGCGCTCCCGAGTTGGACGTAAAAAAGGCCGTCGCCGAATTGAAACTACGCAAAAAATTACTCGAAGACAAAGAACTCTCATTTGTTCCCGATTCCGCGACGTTTGATCGCGCGCGCATGGAGGATCTGCTGAAACGGCGATTTTTCTTCGACCAGTCTTTCGCCATCTACGGCGGCATAACTGGCCAGTATGACTTCGGTCCGATGGGTTGTGCCTTGAAATCCAACCTCCTAAGTACCTGGCGAAGTTTCTTCGTGCTCGAGGAGCAAATGCTCGAGGTGGATTGTTCCATCCTGACCCCGGAACCGGTACTAAAAGCATCCGGTCACGTAGATCGGTTCGCCGATCTGATGGTGAAAGACGTGAAAAACGGCGAGTGCTTTCGTCTGGATCATCTGATAAAGTCGCACCTCGAGAAGATCTGTTCGGACAAGAAAATCGACGAATCGGTTCGCGCCGAGTGCCAGGACATCATCGTCAAACTGGACGGAATGACGAAAATCGAGATGCACGAGGTGATGAAAAAGTACAACATGAAATCGCCGATCTCCGGCAACGATTTGACCGAACCGATCGAGTTCAATCTGATGTTCGGCACGCAGATCGGTCCGACCGGTCTGATCAGGGGTTTCCTCCGACCGGAAACCGCGCAGGGCATCTTCGTGAACTTCAAGCGACTGCTGGAATTCAACCAGGATCGATTGCCGTTTGCGGCTGCGCAGATCGGTAATGCATTTCGCAATGAGATATCGCCGAGGTCCGGCTTGATAAGGGTTCGTGAATTCACGATGGCGGAAATCGAGCACTTTTGCGATCCAACGGACAAGAGTCATCCGAAGTTCGAGGGCGTGCGGGACACCCGGATGTTGCTTTATTCCGCTTGCAATCAGATGGACGGCAAGAGCGCGCAGAGGATAACGATCGGCGATGCGGTGGACAGTGGACTCGTGGCGAACGAGACGCTGGGTTACTTCATGGCGAGGATCCAGAGCTTTTTGCTCAAGGTTGGCGTGGATCCCAAGAAACTGCGCTTCCGCCAGCACATGAGCAACGAGATGGCGCACTATGCCTGCGACTGTTGGGACGCGGAATGCCTCACTTCCTATGGATGGATTGAATGCGTGGGATGCGCCGACAGATCGGCGTACGATTTGAGTCAGCATGCCAAGGCGACTGGCGTGAAGTTGGTCGTGGATAAAAAGTTGCCGCAGCCGATTACGGTTGATGTTTGCGAGTGTGTACCAAACAAGGCGGTCATTGGGAAGAGTTTTAAAAAGGAGGCGAAGATCGTTTTGGATGCCTTGCAGGCGATGAAGGAGGAGAAGATTACGCAGATGGAGAGGGTGTTTGAGAGTGGAGGAGATTATGAATTGGAACTGGAGAACGGAAGTAGGGTGATGTTGAAGAGGGACATGTTGAGTGTTAAGAGAGGACAGAAGACGATGCATGTGGAGGAGATAATCCCGTCGGTGATTGAACCGTCGTTTGGCATTGGACGAATTATGTATGCACTTTTTGAGCACAACTTTAGAACGAGGGAAGGCGATGAACAGCGACGATATTTCACGCTGCCGCCGGTGGTGGCGCCACTCAAGTGCTCGGTACTGCCGCTCAGTGGCAATGCTGAGTTTGTGCCGTTTGTTAGGCAATTGTGTAAGGATTTTGATTATTTGAATGAATTATATATATATATGGATCTATGTCATTTGGGCTAAATGACATTTAGGCTAATCATTAAATGTATATCTATATTCATAACATATATAGATATACTTTTAATGGTTGGCCCAAGTGTCATTTTGGCCCAAAAGACATAGATCCATATATATATATATATATGGATATATGTCATTTAGGCTAACCATTAAAAGTATATCTATATTCATATTATATACAGATATATATGTAATGATTGGCCTAAAAGACATATATTATATATACTATATATTATATTAAAATATCCTTTGATTGGAATCCTAATTTGGAATCCTAAAGAGAAAAAGTAGTTGATAGGTGTGAATTGGCTCTATGTATCGAATGTAATCTTGATATCATCATGGCGATTTCGGCCTGCTTTCCGACTTTCTGATTGGTTGAAAATTTCATTTTAATTAAAAATGAATGTTTAAGTTGATTTTCAACAAAGTTGATTATTTAAATACAATCCATTCTGCTTTTTTGCTTCTACTTTTGTATATATTATTTAAGATGGAATTACGAACATTTTTAATTTTATGTTATTGTGTTATTATTTCGTCTAATGAAAGTCAAAATATTAAAGTCAAGTTTCGTTTAGTGATTCACATTAAAAATAGAAAATTAAAGATAGTTTTTATAGAGGAATTAGCATTAATACATTTTGAGAAATGAATAATCAAATATTATGAAAACAAGTAAATGATAAAAATAAGAAATCTGAAAAAATCTGAAAATAAATGAAATATTTAAAATTGTATTTAAATAATTTGAATGGTAATTTAGAAACAAATTAGAATACAAAATGGTTATACAATTATTTTCGCATCAATTTGAAAAGAAATTATATTACAAAATGATAATACAATTATTTTGGCGGCAATTTCAAAGGAATTAAAATACACAATTATGACAAAACTAAGTAAATGATAACTTTTAAGTGATTTCATTTTAAAATTGTAGTTATATTATTTGTTTGAAATCTTGATAAAATGTAAACTAAAAATGAACATTCAATTATTTTATTAAATTTGAAATTGTATGATAAATTCGGAAACACTCAAATTCAACATGGCATGTTCGGAGTTGTCTGTTTTTTTTTATTTTTTTACAAAATATAAACTTTTTCCATTACAAAATATTCTTAGTTGCCGAAAAATCCATATATATCATCAAAATCAACTTAACGACGATTTTGACTTATTCAGATATCTACTAAGAACAAATGATGATTATGAACTATGAATTAGGAAAGAAAAGTATTCCATGCCATTGTATTTAAACACTTAATTAAACCATAATTTAAAGAAACTTCAACTTTGTCTATCGGAGGTAATTTTAATATCAGTGAAAAAGTTTGATTGGAATCGTGTAAATTAAATAAAGTCGAGTGCTAATAAAAAGAAGTCGATAAAAGTTTGCCAAGTAGCAAATTTAATTATATCATTTGAAGTACATTTATTTTCAGTCAACTCTTAATGACTATAGTCTCTAACAGAGCATATTAACGTTAAAATCAAAGTTATACGTTTATTATTCAATTTTCCTTATCTCCAAACTGTCCAAAGTTGGAGCCTTTTTTGTTGTTGTGTCATTTTAGCAATTTAATAATACATTTTAATTACTACTGATTTATCTTATGCAAATACAATTATTCGTACAATTATTTTTCTGAAGTACACTTCTCGTTCAAAGGGCTTTTTGTGTTCTTTATTATAATAAAACTTGATCGATTTGGAATAATTGATGGCCTAATAAGTCAGTGGAATAGCAAACTGACACGAATCGAAATAATGAGACCTATTATATTATTTTAGCTCAGAAGCTGACGCGAGTCGACGTATCGCACAAAGTGGATGACTCTTCGGGCAGCATTGGACGCAGATATTCGAGAACGGATGAAATTGCGATTCCCTTTGGCATCACAATTGACTTCGATACGTTGAAAGTTCCTCACAGCGCGACACTACGCGAGAGAGACAGCATGGAACAAGTACGAATCAATGTAAGTACTTTCGATCATACTTTTGCTCATTGCATTCAATCGCCAAAGTCTTTTGTTCTTTTCATCCATCAAAATATACTATTCTATCCCCTTTTCAGTTGGATGAATTGCCGGACGTCGTGAGAGATTTAGCTAACGGACGGCTCACGTGGATCGAGGTCACCGCTAAGTATCCCAAATTCGAGCAACAAGAATCGACGGAAGCTTAAGTCCATTGGATTTGACGTTCTGTGTTTTTTTTCTTTTTTTTTTTCTTAAGGCTCGCGAAAGTTGCAAAATGCCGATTCGATGATATTTTGTAACTTACGAGCTTTTTGATCAACTTAGGAGAACAACGTGCATTTACGATTTGTAATCTTTGTACGATATTATTGAATAAAAATGCAAGATCTGAATTGCATATATTTTTATTTCAATATTTCAAATTCAGCACGTGTTTAAGGTATACTTATTACGCATATTTATATTTTTCAAACTGCTATAGTACGTTTTAATTCAATCATACCACAAACAATGTTTCTAAAATTTTATGTGGTTGACAAAAAAAAAAAAAAAAAAAAAAAAAAAAAAAAACAATAAAATTTATTGTACAAAGTTTTTCTGTGAAATGCATTTTATATAGACTTTAAGTAAATATTTGTTATGTAAAATATTCATTCCAGTAAAATATACGAATTTTGATTAATAACAATACCAATATTTACTTATAAAATTCCGGATTTGTTCAAATGAAAGTTAAAGTAATTGAAAAATAACTTTTTTATTATACTTTGGTGTTGATATATTAAATGTAATTCCATTTACTCGCTTCATTAATATAATTAATGCAATTGCATTTACTATGTCACAGAAATATTTGAAATTAAATCGCTTTCGTAGTCATTTGCAGGTTCGATTAATAAAATGAAAGATAGTCTTGGTGCGGACATAATAAAAGAAGCAAGTGTGTGTTTTGACGAATTGTTCTAAGAGAAAGGAAATTAATAAATGCAAATTCAACTGAATATATAACAGTAACGATTATTTAAAAATGAAAGAAATGAAGATTTATTGTTTATGAATGAAAATAAATAATAATAAATAATGTTTATATATAATTATGAAAGATAGATATGCAATTTAAAAAACATGCATACAAGAGTTGGTTATAAATCATCAGGTTTTATACAATTTTAATATAAATATTAATATTCACTTTGCACTAGGAATAATAATGATATTTAAAATGAAAATCTACAAGGCAAATAATCCATTTGAAGACAGTTATTCATAAAAATGGGTTTTGAAATAATATTACCTTCAGTGGTTCAATTCAACATGATAAAGAAGTCTTGCCTTCCATAATATTATATTCAATATATAAAATATGTGTCTGATAATGTATACAGAAATAATTCACAGTATATTTATAAAATTGCATGAACTGTGCGAAAATTTAAAAAGACTTTCAATAGCATAACATTTAGAACAAATTTGGACGAAGTAGAAAATTAAAAAAAAAATTAAATATACTTATAAAAGGAAACAACGTTTTTAATTACATTTCTAGAATCTAATTTCCGCTGCAGAATGAAAACCCTTTTAGGTCCTTGTAATATTTTATAAGTTCATAATAATATTATTCATAAACCTTATTAACTTTTGTTTTATAATAAGTATATAAATGTTTGCATTACTTTTGATCCTTATTTTCATTAGCATAATTCAATTCAAATGTCCTTTTTTTTTGTTTTGTAATTTTGTTCGTAAAAAAAAGTCACATAAAATTATTCATCATTTTACATACATTTTTCATTTCAGGTCGCAGTGCTCGAGAGAAGCTTTCAACATTCTATTTCAACTTTGATAACTCAAAAGAATATTGTTTTTATCTGCCAAATCAGACCCAACTGAAAATAAATAATTTATCAACTACATTTTGTTGTTACTTGGAAAGGTTGGCTGACGAAAGACACACAAAAAAGACGACGTTATCGTGCAAATGAAACAGCATTGCTTTTTTGCAGCAAATAAAAATTGCACGAGCGACCAATATCCAATAATAAAACAATCGTTTTGGGATACACTCCAATGACGTCTGTTGTGTTCGCGTCAACAGACTCGATTTACATAACACAGTCCAGTTATGCATTCTTTTTTTCTTCCTGTGCGAATATTGTGATTTCGACGAATCGTTTTCAGATGTCCCAGGATTGAGATATCCTTTGAATCAAATTTTGAGCTTGACATTTGAAATTTTGTCGCGCAAAGTCCAACGATGAAACCTTTTGTATATAAAATATTAAGAAACCTAATAACAGAACAAAAGTGTTCATAAGGACAAAACAAAAGTAGACGTACAAATGCAAAGCATTCAAAGCAAAAATGTCTTTTGCTTTGACACCAACTTTTTTTCTTTTTTTTTTTTTCTCTTTCAAATTAAACAGCAAAATGATTATTTGATTTCTGTGAACAAATAACGAGAATTACGCTAAACGTGAAATGAATTACGGATTTGTAAAGAAGTTAAATCTTATTATTAGTATCTTATTCTGTTTCTTATGTTTGCATTATAATCTGCCTTTTTTTTATTTTTTATTTGTCTTGTGTAATTTGTGATACAATGAGCAATGGGTTTTCATAATACGCCAAAGCGATATTACGACATGAAAATTAAACTTCCTGTCAGAGTGAACTTTCGTTGCAATAGTACGAGATTAGCGGCGAAACAATGCGCTCAATAACATGACACATTTTTTTACCATTGACTTTTTTTTGCAAGCAAAAAGCATAAGACAAGACTTTATCGATTTTGTTGTCGAATTGTTTAAAAGTCGGGAAAGATGTCAATGTTTTGTTCACAAAAAGGAAGAAATCGTTTCGTTTATTCTGCCTTTTTGCCATCAGAAATATTTATTTCATTCTTTTCGTCTGATTAAACTCGCGACTTATCACTGATTTTAAGTTTGTCATTTTTTAGGGTCAATTTCAATTTAATTGTTTATAAGTTTGCTTATTAACACAAATTTTGAACATAAATTTAACGAAAGAAGGAAAACATTTTGTTCGTCTTTTTTTTGCGATCAAAAATATTTCATCTTTTCGTCTGATTAAACTCTTGACTTATCACTGATTTTAAGTTTGCATTTCTTAGAGTCAATTTCAATTTAATTTTTTATAAATTTGCTTATTAACATAAATTTAACAAAAGGAAGAAAACATTTTGCTTATTCTGTTTTTTTTTGTCATTAAAAATATTTATTTCATTCTTTTCGTCTGACTAAACTCGCGACTTATCACTGATTTTAAGTTTGTCATTTTTTAGGTTCAACTTCAATTTAATTATTTATAAATTTACTTAATAACATAAATTCCGAACATAAATTTAACAAAAGAAGGAAAACATTTTCGTCTTTTTTCGTCTTTTCGTCTGATTAAACTCTTGACTTATTACTGATTTTAGTTTTGCAATTTTTCAGGTTCAATTTCAATTTAATTATTTATAAATTTACTAAATAACTTAAATTCCGAACATAAATTTAACAAAAGAAGAAAAACATTTTGTTCGTCGTCTTTTTTTTGCGATCAAAAATACTTCATCTTTTCGTCTGATTAAACTTTTGACTTATCACTGATTTTAAGTTTGCCATTTCTCAGAGTCAATTTCAATTTAATTATTTATCAATTTCCTGATTAACATAAATTTAACAAAAAAAAATGAAAACATTTTGTTCGTCGTCTATTTTTGGCAATAAAAAATCCTTCATCTTTTCGTCTGATTAAACTCTTGACTTATCACTGATTTTAAGTTTGCCATATTTTAGGTTCAATTTCATTTAATTGTCTATAAATTCGGTTATGTACACGTGGTGTCTATTAATTCAATCAATGCATGTTATATTGCAAGCTGACTGACATTTATTGAATGTCACGAACTTAATTAGATGATTACTGCCTTTTACGACTAAACGTAAAATTACGATAATAAATTATCGTCAATTACAACAATACGCGTTCCAACTCATATTCCAATAATGCATTTCAATTAAACAAACTTATCCAAATTAAAAGAAAACGTAACACATAAATGACTTGCTTCGTAAGTGCAAAAATCGGGTACATAATATTATATAGTTAATTTAGGTATTTGCTGTTATATATAAGCCATGGAAGATAATGCATGCTATCGTTTAATTAACTGAATAATAGCTTTACATTATGTATTGCAGGCTAAGTCATTTATTAGTTCATTGTATAATAATATATAGTTCGATATCTTTGAAAACGTAGTTTGATGGAAATACTCGGATAATCATATGAGATCGGGTTGTTTGTCTATACAGCAGGCTGACGCGGGATTACGTTTAAAATAATTGAACATGTTCATTTCTAATGTTTTCGTTGTGTGCGCAATACGTGGGATGGATTGATTATACGTGAGCTTTTTCTAAGATTATTGTCAGTGCCAGTGGAATTTAAATCAGAAATTAAACTTTCAAATTACATTTTTCAATTAATATTTAAATAACTATTGTTCGTCATTTGAATCAACCTTTGGCACTGCTTATTCAATCCCGTTATTATGATGAATTATGATGAAGCCATTTTATATTATAAATTATGAAAATTATACTGAATAAGGTTGTCAAGGAAGGAGATATGTTTTTATGTTAATTTAATATGCAATGTGTAAATGTTAACTTAATTACAAATTCCTTTAAAATAATGCCCCGTGGCACAGTCATGCATAACAGACAAAGACATTATGTTTATTCTTAACAATAACGTTGAAATCAATTTACTCGCCGAAATTCCGACATTTTAAATTGAATTCATGTTTTTATATTTATTTTTAATAATATAAACTTTTGCAGTTTATTGTAATTGCAGAATTTTATTGTTACTTGTTTTATATTGTATTTGCATTACTCGGTTTAAAATTATTGCTTATTGTTTATATTATAATAATAAAAATGAAATGGAAGTTATCTTTATTAACATCAGATGTAGTAAATAATATAAATGATAAGGATAATAATAATAATAATAATAATACGAATAATAGCATAGTTATTCTCGTGGTATACAACAATAGTACTAACAATAATGACAATAATAATAATAACAATGATAATAAAAGGGAATGCACAAGGAAAATCGTGATACGACAACGCTTGGTTGTCACTACGCTTTTTGTTGTCATTTCATTTTATAAATGACGACCATCACGAGACCATTGCAATAAATGAACATCTGTATGCAACTGTACGCACAGCTCCTCGTCCGACTTACTTACCTTCATTCTGTCTCGGATCAGGTGAGGACTAAGTCACTTGCAATATTATATGGGTCAGTTGGAACAATTATCATGGAGACCAAACAGTAATGGCCAGAGTAAATTAATCAACGACAGAGTGATTTATTTTATTACGATGTTATAATGTGTTAACTTTAACCATTATAAGACGTAGGATTTCCAATAAAACTAATGGACATTTTGGAGTACAGTTTTAATGACATATTTATTACAAAATTTAAACAGTACGAACTCTATTAAACAAGTACGTAATTTTTTTACGTAATAAATCACGTACAAATTACGTAATAAATCTCGAAATAAATTACTTCATAATATGTTACAAATATTGAGAGACACGATAGTGTTTCTGGCCAAGTACAAAAAACAACCGTTTTTTGTGCGTTATATAAGAGTAAAAAGGATAGAGCTATAATGGTGACCCAATTAGTGGAAAAGAGAAGCAATGAATTCGATTGAAAAATCACCTTAAAAGGTGAATTTAAAGGTGAAAGGTAAGTTTGCCGCAAGGTGGCGCCTCCTTTCTCGTAAGCAAGTTGAATTCAAAGATATATATAAGTTGACTGCAACATTTGTATTAACATTTAAAAAATCTAATATTTTTCATAATATATAATATGTTACAAATAAATGTCCCCAATTAATAGGAAATATTTATTTTTTGTAGTTTCTAATTTTATTTTGAATTTGTATACCATACGTGCCCAAAACAATGTTAAATTTGTTTATATTTGTATGTGATAATTATTAATTTTATTAATTTTTATATCAAATTTGAACATGTGTTTGATGATTATTTTATGCATGAAAATATAAATGTGGCAGCAGTGTATTGTTTACAAACATAAATAAGAGACTCAAAATACGTCCGTCAAGAAATATTTTGAGTTGTTTATTTGTTTTCAAAACATTGGCGCAGTACCAATTTGGAGGTCATCACGAATTCAAGTGTGACACGTCATCGATAATATTTCATTTCCATTTTATTATTTTTCGAAAGTTAGGTTTCGAAAGTTAATAAATGCGTTGTTGCCACATTGTAAATATTAGTTTCAAAACATTCGTCGCGGTTATATATTCGATTTGTTAAATAGTATATTAAATATGTGTTTAAACTTAAAAAATAATACAGAAAGTGTATAAAATAAATTTATTATATTAAATTTTCATTATATTTTTAACGTTTTTATACGCGTCCGCGATTAAAAGTTTATAAACAAATAGACGTGTGACCAGTGAAAAGGTTAAAATGAAGGTGGAATTGTCGGAGTGGGGGCCACGCTGTAGTCCTGAAGCAGTTAATTGGTAAGTAAATACATTTTCTGCAAATATTTTTATTCTTCATACGACAGTATTTGTTTGAAAACGAAATATGTGAACTTTGCCACATATTTCCGAGAAAATTGAGAATTGCTTTCAATGAGGTAAATACGAAAGATAGGTGAACTGATTCCAAATGTTTAAAAAAGGTAAGTGGAAAATGTCTGCTAGAATAAAATTTTAGGATAAAAATGGGGTTATGAATTTTAGGTTAAACTATATCTTCCATCATATTGCTATTATTATGGAAATAAAATAATAATAATAAAACACAATTTATTTATAAATATAAACAATAAATTATATTACGAAAGTAATTAAGTTGATGCAGAATGTATGAAAATAAAAATTTTGTCTTTATTATAAAACGTAAACATACAATTCAAAACAAATGAGCGTCGCAGCATTAAGTGTCTAATGAAAACAATAGCAAGCGTCCTTTCTTGAAAACAAAACATGTTATTATAGAGGTATTTTCTCTTTTCTTTCTTAATTTTTAACATTAAAATCTAATTTTGTTCAACATATATTCAATTTAATTTTAAAGTACATTAATTTAATTATTATGATGAAATAGTTTGTCTTATTAATTTAATTCTTTTTCATTTTTATATTAAATAAACATATTCGGGTAGAAAAAATTGACATTGGATCGGAAGAATTTCTGAATTAAAATTGAGTTTCAATATTATTATATTATTATAAAAAAACATACTAATTTCATTTTTTAAATTAAATATTAATTCAATACATTGTATTAAAAATATATATTTGAATTAAAATGTAATAAAATTAAAGTTAGGTTATAAATCAATAATCAGAGGGCGCCTTTAATCTATACTCAGGCGTTTAATATCAAGAATCTTTTGTTCAATAGTGACATATTACTGATTCAACATTTATTGTTTTTTTTTCAGTTTTCAAGAACTTATGTTAAAATCAATATTGAAGCAAAATTTGAATTCCAATTTTGAATAAAAAGAATCAAATATAAAATAATCCTGTTCCAGCATTTTTTAAGTAATATTGAACACAATTCTAATTCAACGTCATTTTTTCTGCTCGTGTATTCTACAACGAGTGAAATGTTGATAAATATCTTTAGTCAACAATTTTGTCTATTCGTTCGAGTAATGGGTTCTATTAAAGCAGTAATTCATAAGGACCAATTTGTTCACTGGACTAGATCGATTATAGCAAAGTTTTTGATTTGCCTTCGATATCTTGACTTCGAATTTGTCTAGTGGAATATCTTGGGCACAGCGACATAATGAGGCACGTAGTTGAGGCCACCTCTATTTTGCGTCTAACTATTCCCTCCATTTGCTTCATCTCATCGTGAAACTCTCAGGGAATATTCGTGTGGTTAGCCCAAACTACCGCGACTAAAATGTCACTCATACATTATATATGGATCATCTTAAATTATACGCTTCCACTGGAGATAGACTTACATCTATCTCCTCGGATGTTTGAATCGGTTTTCCCAAGATACGTAGTTACGACGTCGGTCATGCGGTGAATTTGCTTTTCTGCATATCAAAAGGGATGTGCCAAATGAAGGTGGGGGGGGGGGGGGTGAGAAGATTTTGAACTCGCTGATGAAAGCGTCATTAAACATCGGCACGTCGCAGAAACTTATCTGTATTTCAGCATGTAACAACATTATGTTCGAGGCGCTGTAAATGTAAACCAACTTGTCGACACTAAGTACATCAAAACTTGGGTGCTATAATAATAAGTAATCAAAATTAACTGCTGAAAACTGGAATTCCATACTAACGAACTGTTTTTTTTAATAATTATGATTATTCCCGATAAAAAAAATTCATTTTATATGATCAGACAAAATTTTAGAAGAATCAAGAATCACGGTAGTGTCTCTGGCCAAGTACAAAAAAATGATCGTTTAGTACATTTTATAATTAATTGAAAAAATGCAATTTAAATATTTTTTTTCAGTAGTAAGAGTCAATATTAAAGAGTACACTTTATAATTAATTGTAAAAATGCAATTTAAATAATCATTTCGCATTTTTTCAGTAGTAAAAATCAATATTACAGAGTAAACATTTTAAAATTAATAATACAATTAAAATTTAAGTCATCATATTTACCTTTTTCAGTAGTAAACGTCAATATTAGATATTACATTTTACGATTAATAGTAAAATTACAATTTAAAACATTATTTTTATTTTTTTTCAGTAGTATAAATAAGTAGATCTGATCAGATCTAGGCCCAATTTCACAAATGCAAAATCAGACATGCTTTGATAAAATACAATTTCATCTAACTTTATAAAAAATGCAAAATTTCGTAAAATTAAATTTTATAAATTTATGATTCAGACAAGAAACATGCTAATGTTAATCAGACAAGATTTAGATAACATTTTATAAAAACATAATTTTTTAGGTCTGATGAACGTTCGAACTTTTTTACTGGGTAACATTAAAAAAAATAATTCCATCAGAATTAGTCTCCAAAAAGTACCTAAATATTAAACCAAGCATGGAATATGCGAAGTATTGACTCTTATTAATAAAACAGATCGGTTGTTCGCATGGCAATCGATTAAGTGTAATTCAAAGTTTATTTACAGTTTACCTAATATCCGTTTGAAATAGCGTTTGGTTAGATTTTAATTAGGAAATTTCGTAGTCAATGTTTTCGAATAAAGTTAATGTAACTTTAATTTGATGATGATGAAAATGCGCTTTGAAATGTTATCAATTAAAATTTTTTTTGTTCGAATGTTCATTATTTGAAACTAATTTGAAAATTAGTTTCAGCGTAGATTCAAATGTTGGTTAGAAATGTAAACATAAACTTGGACGGATTTATTCTGAATTTAAAGGTTGAAATGAAATTAAATCACAGTGATTTGCATTTAATTTAAATGATAATAAATGTTGAATTTTAAAATATGTTTCGTGAAATTAGATGAATATTTTATCATTTTTTGCAGTAATTGGATAATATATTACATTTTAGAGACGAGATTTGTTGTTAAAGTTGAGCAAAAGCGGTGTTTGAGTTCATAAGACATTAAACATTTGTGGTTTTGCCAGTTACGATGTGTCACACAGGCAAAATTGACTAAATTTATAACGTCAATTTGGTTAAATGACCATGAGATATACAACGTGTAACATTTTCTTGTTTGAATGAAAAATTTCGAGAAATTGCTGAATCCCTTTTTATTACCTTTTTCCTACCGCAAGATCCATTAATACAGAATTGATGTTTGATTATATACTTACCTATCGAACAATAAATATCCTGAAAGTAAAACGCGAAAAATGTTCGAAAATTCTTATCACGGAATTTCCCTAGTAAAAAGAATTATATATTGTTCATATACAAAACATTTATTAATAATATATTATTCAAGAAATCATATATGGACCATATAATGATCATATATGGATTACTTTTGTAAAGTGCTAATTCACTGCCAATATATAGTCCATATATGGAAATATGCAAATATATATGGTTTATATAATACTATACATTGTTAATATGTGATTTGCTAAAAATGATATATATTCAATGTATTAACATATATGGACAATATATGATACTTTTTATTAGAGTTTTTTTTAATAGTGCAGCTTTTTTACAGTAATTGCAAACTATTAATTACCATATTTGCTTAATTAGATTAAGAATGGATTAAAAGCAAAAGATTTAATTTAAATAGAAAAAATGATAAAATTATATAAAATATTTAAAAATGTATGATAGTTTCGAAAGTATTTTATTGATTGGCCAAAAATAGCAGTGCAAAAATTACGAAATGTGTATTGCGTTTCAAATATTATTATATTCGAATAGCAAAGTTAAAATAGAAAACTTAACTTTCTGACGTGTTTTCTTTGGGGGAAAAAAAGATAGACCTGTGCATCGTTTATTTACCATTTATTGATCCAGTTCTTTTCGTATAATATTCGCGACAGTTTTGACAATTCATATATTCATATATATATGTACACGTTAGATATATATATGAATTGAAAAGTCACGCTACGCGCTTTTGAAGCGCACGTTTTAAGTATCGCGAAAAATAATGAATTATTTTCTGTTATTTTTGTTTTCTTGTGTACCCTTTTCATCCTGGTGAAAGAGAACGTAAAAATTTGTATAAATGAAGAAAGATAAAAAAAGAAAAAAAAAAAGACATAAGCAGTCAAATTGATTAATCATTTTCGCCAGTATGTCGATAAAATGTACTTGTCAAACGGTCCGTCGGAATAATGAATATTACATAGAAATCTTAATCGAATACAAATTCGATAATCATTGATTTGATGCATAGAATTACGGACGTCTTATTTCAAAGTGAACGTTTAAAAACCACCGAGAAGATTACACGTCACATACAAAGAGATTACGTTTAAAAACTTCGGTTACTTAATCACCGGTTTTACTACTTAAATTCCGTCAAAACGAAACAACTTGACTTATTTTTTGTTCTTTCATTTAATTTTACTTCTTTTTTTTTGGTTCGCATTGATTGAAATTGAATGTCGCAAACGCTTTCTGGCATTGTTTGGTCGAATCACAATCAAAGATCAATGTTGAAACATTAACCAAACAAGTACATTAGGCGAGATCAATTTCGAGTTTTGGAAGAAGCGACAAATTAGGAAAGACCTTTTCGCATTTTGTATGCAACATTGCAACGCACTTTTTGGCTCTAGTTTTTGCAAATTCGCTGTAAAAATGCATTTTAAATCATTATTTTTAATTTTTTCAGTAGTAAAAATCATTATTAAAGAATACATTCTACTATTATTAGTAAAAATACAATTTAAATCATCCTTTTCACGTTTTTCAGTAGTAAACGTCAATATTAAAAAGTACATTTTATAATTAATTGAAAAAATGCAATTTAAATAATTGTTTTCAGTAGTAAGAGTCAATATTACAGAGTACACATTTTAAAATTAATAATACAATTAAAATTTAAGTCATCATATTTACCTTTTTCAGTAGTAAACGTCAATATTAGAGATTACATTTTACGGTTAATAGTAAAATTACAATTTAAAACATTATTTTAATTTTTTTCAGCAGTATAAATCAATATTAAAGAGTACAAATTTTACAATTAATTTTACAATTAATATTAAAAAACAATTTAAATCATCGTTTTTTATTTTTCAGTAGTAAAAATCAATATTAAACACTACACATTATATAATTTTTATTTTTCAGTAGTAAAAATCAACATTAAACACTACACATTATACAATTAATATAAAAAAACATCATTTTTCCTTTTTTCAGTAGTAAAAGCCAATATTAGAGAGTACATTTTACAATTGATTGTAAAAGTACAATTTAAATCAACATTTCTACTTTTTTCAGTAGTAAAAATCAATATTTAAGAGTACACATTTTACAATTAATAATAAAATTACAATTTAAATAATCATCCTTACCTTTTTCAGTAGTAAAAGTCAATATTAAACAATACATTTACAATTAATTGTAAAAATTTTTATAATTACAAATGATACAATTTTCACGAATTTGCAAAATCCTACTTAATTTCATTTATTTAATTTTCTGTAATATTGCATACAAAAATTATGGCGAAAATTGACGCCAAATGTACGATACTAATAATAATAATAAGTACACAAAGAGCTCATTCGAAGAATAAAGTTGAGTATGATAACTGCTGCAGAATCATCGGAAGATTCAAGTATCGCACTTTTTTTTTTCTAACGAACAAGAAATGTGTACTCAATTCGCCTTAGACCTTATCGTTCGCTATCGCTAAAAGTAACATATTACAAGGTTTACCTCCTTAAGTCGCACGTACCTACAGCTACAAAGTATTTTGCAATTGGGTTTGCAAAGTCTGCGTTGAGAGAATGTTTGTTCAATCAAATATGCATCAACAGGAAGATGAAATCAAATTAATTCCGTTTTCTGACGCGAAATAACTTATGCATTACATCAACGCAACACAAAAATCGTCGAGATTGTATTTGTATTTATAATTATATACAATCATGTCGTATCGAAAGTTTTGTACATAATTATATCGGTGCGGTTCACAAAACGCGCTTCTTTATTTAACCAACTCTTCTTTTTCTCTCATTTCTTAACGTTTTTCTTTTTTTTTTTATTTTACCATCGTCATTTTCGATTTAGGTTTTAACATACACAAACATAACATAAGCGTTATCTTTGATGAACGAAGTGGTTTGTTGAAATAAGAAAAACGCTTGTGTATCACAAAGTTTTCTTTTGAACGATTACAACTGACATTTTTCGTTTCAAAAATGAAACGGCAAAATCTCAGACTAACCGCAGCAAAACTTCAACGCTATTCGTAATCGGAAGCAGAATTTGTTTGTCTGAATGAGTGCGGGTAATTGGCCCCACGAGTAACGTGTCCCACTTATTTTCCGTCTGACCCTTTATACGTGTTAGAGATAAATGAAGCAATTTTATTCGACTATGATATTTTCTCTCGTTGTAGAAAAGAGAGAGATAGAGAAAGATAGAGAAAAAGAGAGAAGAACGGCAAAAAATATTATACGTTATGAATAGTCGGGACACGTTTCTCGTCAGCAAACTCGTACAATTAACTCGATATTCAAGAACGGTGTGTCGGGTAAAATTGTTTTTCGGTCATATTACAAATTCTATGAGAATATGAACAAGAACGAAACCCTAATAAAAAAGGATTATATATTGTTCATATATTGCTAAATATTTTATTCTTAGTAATAATAACAGTATATATTGTTCATATATTGTTATATATTATTCAAGAAATCATATACGGACTATATATTGACATGACACTATATATATTCATGTATCGATCATATATTGGCCATATATGAATTACTTAACTAAAGTGCTAATATATTGCCAATATATGGTGCACATATGGAAAACATATATTCATCATACATTGCCAATGTATTGCCAATGTATTGATGATATATATTTGCATATTTTCCATATATGAACCATATAGTGGCAGTGTATTAGCATTTTACAAAAATAATCTATATATGTTTCATATATGGTCAATATTGACTATATATCGACCATATATTAACCATATACGGAATATTTTTTAAAGTGCTAATACATTGCCAATATATGGAATCCATATATGGATTTATGGACCACATATGAAAAGTATACAAATATATATAATCTGTGTAGTACCATACATTGTCAATATATTTTTCATATGTGGTCAATATATTATTCATATATGGTCAATATATGATTAACATATAATTTCTTGAATAACATATTGATTATATATGTTTTATGTATGGACAATATATATTCAGTATATTGTGAATGTATGATCTATATTTATATAGTCTATATATGGCTCATATACGGTCAATATATGTCCAATATATGATTGATATATGGTTAATATATGATCCATATATAGTCAATATATGCCCAATGTATGATCGATATATGGTCAATATATGATCTATATATGGTCATTATTTGATCCATATATAGTCAATATATGTCCAATGTCTGATCAATATATATGTTGAATATATGATCCATATATGGTCAACATATGTCCCACATATGATAAACATATGATCAATATATGATCCATATATGGTCATTATATGATCCATATATAGTCAACATATGTCCAATGTCTGATCGATATATATGTTCAATATATGATCGATATATGGTCAATATATGATCCATATATACTCAATATATGTCCCATATATATATATGATCCTTTTTATTAGTAAATATTTGACAAATAAAAATGAAATTCAAATGGACACAAAAGAAATCACCTTTTTTCTGCAGAATCTACTTACACAAAGTTTTTTTTTGTTACATTTGTCGATTATTCATTGTAGTTATTACAAATATATGGTATTAAAACATGTACTATATTTTGAGGAAGTTTTTTTCTTTTCTTTTTCTTCTTCTTGAAAACCAGCTGAAACGCGGACTATTCGGAACGACGTGTCGTCGAATAATAATACAAAAGAATCTATTTGCCTGCGTGTACTTTATTTGGTTAACTCGCTTACAACTAATGCTAACGTTTATCGCAAAACGTGGCAGCATTGGCAAACCGTCGTTCGCAGCGAATTTCACATTCGCCATTGCGCTCGCGCGTTTCAGCTGATATCTTTTTTTTAATTTTTTGGTCTTCTTATACGTTTTTTTCGTAACCAATTATAATCACACAAATACGGATATTATTATCTTTATAGTCACAGTAATTGATAATAATAACTTTGAACGCTTTTTGTGTGTGTGTGTAATTCGGAAAGACGTATATTTTATATTCATGTATATAACTGTGGTTTATATGTGTGAGTGTGTTTTTTGTTTATGTACTATGTATGTATGTACTTATGTGTGTGTAATATGTATATGTTATCTTAGTAGCCATTATTTGAAATGATACAAAAATAGGTCGGGTTTGACTAGCTTTTACCTTGTTGAATTGCACCTAATTTCAAACATCACCGAAGTATAAATGTTTCAAAGATTGTTCTAGCACCTTTTTTTTTCTTCACTTTTCCGTTTCATCATTTTTGGGTTTGTGGGAAATTTGTCATTGGTCGAAGGGAAACTTCTTAAGTCGACTTAAAGGTATTTTGACAAAAATAAGTCTTATCTCGCGGCGAAAACAAAGATTTTTTTTTTTTAGTAGTTACGACAAATGGTCGAAATATATCGCCAAAGGGATTGGTTCCTCTTTTTGTTCATCATAAATTTCGGTACTTGGCTCTCGTCGAGAGGATCAATTTGTTTCGAATAATGTCTATTGATGGATACACTTGAAACCACTTTGATCCATTGATTGCCAGAGATAAGTGTGTAGCACATTCAAGGGGACACGTTCAGTTGGGGTATAATTATATATTACAGATGAGAAAAAGAGTGTATAAAGAACCCGATGGGATGTGTATACTTATTTATCAGGTAACTAAAATTACGCAATCCTTGACGGAAGAGAATATATTTCGAAATGTATGCATAAATATATGTCAATATGTGCATATATATTTTTGATAAAAAGTTATGTTTTTAATTATTATTTGAAATATCCCTTGCAAAATGAAAAATATATTGCGAATATGTTGTTAATATACTGTTAATGTATTCTTAAAATTAATATATTTTTTATGTATTATTAAAAATATAGGAATATAGTCGTAGGGAAAAAATATATTTTGAGATATATACAGAAATATATGTGAAATATATAAAATATATTTTCGACAAAAAGTCATATATTTGATATATATTTACATATATTTTTAAAAAATATATGTAA
>JABFPJ010002247.1:0-20550 GCA_022817425.1 Gryon sp. ZL-2020
GTCGATCAGTGAGCACTTAAACGGTGCGCAGTCGAACGGTGAGCACTTGAACGGTGCAAAATCGATCGGAGTACATTCGAAGGTGTGCAAATTATCTTTTAACACTTATGCGAAGCTTATGGGAAGCCCGAGAGCTTAAAAGTTTGCATTTTTTAGTCATTTTCTCAGATTTCATCCAACTTTTAACACTTACAGAAATTTACCTGAAGTTTCTACTGTACGGTTTTTTTTATATCAAATATAAATAAAAAATGTCCGTTTACACGTCGTATTTATCGGTAACATTAACAATAAATTATTAAGTAGAAAAAATAAAATATCTAACATATTAAATATATGATTGAAATATTTCATTAAAACATATTTTTTTATAACAAATGTTTTATATTGGTCAAAATTTGTAACTGAAAATGATGATTATTTTCTTCAATTATTAGATTATAAAATGTCTTATAAGCACTTACAAAACAATTGGGAGTGTTATGCTGAAAAAATTGTTAAAGTAAATCCCAAAATAAAGATGTGATAACATTAAAGTTGAGCCAAGTGTTCATCACAATAATTTTAGAAGTAAAACTAAAAAATCTCAAGAACCTTAGAAAGTTAATTGGCCGAGACACGGTTTTTGAGCCCAGCAATTATTTAAAAATAGTTGATTCTGCATACCATAAAAAGCTGTGATATCATTTAAATTGAACTAAGCTGATTTTTGTTAAAACCAAAATTGTAAAAAAATAAATTTTAAAAAACTGAAAGCGAGTCAATTACACATTTTATTTTTAGTCAACTAAACCCTATATATGATAACAAATTATGAAATATACATGCCTTATGCCTTTTGTTAAAAAAGGCATAAGCTTCCCATAATCTTCCCATAAGCTTTCCATAAGCTTTCCCTAAGCTTTCCATAAGATCCCAGAAGCTTGAGTGAGCACGGATCAAGTACCACGGTGAGCAGTCATCACGTGTGCAGTTGATCAGTGCGCACTCGACCAGTGTGCAGTCGATCCGTGTGCAGTTGAGCCGTGTGCACTTGAACGGTGTGCAGTCGTTCTGTGCGCACTTGAATTGTATGCAGTTAGAACCCTCCCACGAACCCTCCCATTCTAGTAAATATATATTTATTAATATCTAGATAATTATGTACAAGTGAAATGGAAAGTATCAACAGAGAATGATACGGTAAAAAAGCAGTACGAGGATGATATCAGGCTGAAAGAAGGAGGAAGAGGCTGAAACAAGAATGAAAGGAGGATGAAAAGAGGTTGAAAAGAGAATGAAAGAAGGCTGAAAAGACTTTAAAAACTTCAATCTCTTTTGATCTTCGAGATTACATTTTTTAAATTATGCGCAATTTTGAGGCTGAAAGAAGAACAAAGAGGTTGAAAGGAGGATGCAAATATTTCGAAGGCATTCAAATTTCAATCTCCTTTCAGACTAAGATTGCGTATAATTCCAAAAATATAATCTCGAAATTCAAAAGTGATTGTAATTTCAAACTATTCAGTCTCTTTTCATGCTACTTTCAGCCTCTTCATCCTCCTTTCAACCTCCTTTTATCCTCTTTTCATCTTCCTTACAAACTATCTTTTAAAGACTCAAAATTTCGACTCGGATACTGTAAGTAAAACATAAAGAACATTAAAATGTTACTGACACTTTTATTATTTAAATATAAAATAATTTGAAACAATCCTACACAAAGTAATACAAAGATGAATTAATTCTATACAAACCCGATCATTTTTCTCTCTCTTGTGAGAATATGAAATAATGCAAAGTGTCGAAACAATTGTTATATAATTATGATTTAAATTTGCATTACTTAAGAAAAATGTAAAAGTGTTAATGACTTATAATAAAATGATAAAATAGAAATCAAATAAAAATGTAATATGATATATTTTATAATTTTTGCATGCGTGCGATAAGTGCAGGAAAAAACTGTACTCCCTAGGGCAAAAAAGACCACTTTTCGATCCTAAGTATAAAAAGCACGAAACCAGACGCCTTTTATACATAATAAAATATTTAAATAATCATTTTCTTACTTACTAATTTCAACCCTATTTCAGATTTTAACACTGGATATGTATTGAAATAATCCTGCATTAAAACTTTTGCATTTTGTCTGAAATGTGTTTCTTTCCGCAACGTCTCTAAATTTTCATCAGAAGGTAAAATATTTTGTAACTCCTCTATAATAATCCCTTCATTACTTATTCTTAGTTCATGCTCAATTTTATTGTTATTAGCAATTTGGTTGATGTAATTTTTTAAATTTTTATAACTGTCGAACAATTTTCCCTTTGCGATTTTTCGTGGATATTCGTATGGTTGATATTAAATTTCCTCTACTTCGTGCGGTTATTTCTTTGGCGCAAAATATAAAATCTTCTTTGGAGATGCTACAAAAAATAAAGATAAATAGTAATTGTTATTACACAATAAAAAATATAAAAAATTATATTAAAAAAAGGTTTTAATAACATTTTATTATTATTACTTTTCACTTTTGTCTAGCAAATGTTCAACAATTATTCGACACAAAGTTTTTCTATCCCGGTTCGTCAGTCTTATAAGTCCAAGAAGTGCCTTTTCAATACGGGTTTTTATGAGCAACGATCGTAATTCCTGTTTATAAAATAAAGCATCATGTTATAACAGTTAACAACATTGAATAAATAAAATATATTGATAAATTATTTTCACTTACGCTTGCACTTCGTGATGTTGAAGATTGTGTATTGAGGTTGAGCAATTTGAGTTTCTTCTGTGATTTTCGATTTTATGTTTTGAATTTCTTTCTAAAAATGATTCTCCTAAAACATTATCTTAAACATTAATCAAATATTTAGTATAATCATTATAATGGTAACAAACTTTTGGTGAAAAATATTATTTAACACTTACACTGACGATTCGTAATAATTCCGTGGCAATCTCTAATAATAGATATTTATCTATGTTATATATATGATATAAAATATATTCAAATACCAGTTAATACAATATATATAAATCATAGTTAGTTAATTCATATAGTTGATACAGACATCCTAGTGAATTAATGTACTTAAATATATAAGTTACTTAGAGGTGAATTACAGTTCCTTTAAATAATTACCCCGCAACCGAAAATCCATTTATATAAGATTTTAAATCGTTTTTATTTTCACTTAACAATTTCAATAAGCTTATTCAAATTATATGAAATGGATTCAAATGAGAATACAATTATTAATCAAAGATTAATTGTATTTAAAATGAAAAGTTGTAAATTGAAAAATTTTATTATGAAATTAGAAATAGAATTCAAGTATGAAAAAAAGTTATTGAATGTCAATTAACTATCGTTTTTATGTATAAAATTAAATTATATTTGCCAATTTAACGAAAAAAAGATGAAAATGAAATTATTTAATTATTTCATGCTATAACATGCAGAATAACAACATTGTGAGTTGATTTGTATTTTGTGTAAATAATAATATTTTTTCATATATAGTACAATTAATTGAGCAATTACTTTTGCTCATCTCTGAATACAATATCATTGTGCGATATTGCACTGAAAGTTTCAATTTAAAAGAAAGTAAAATTAATTAAAATTATAACAAGTAATCAATGACTCATTGATTAATTGATTTGAATTAGATTATAACTAAATTAAGTTCGAATAAACCAAATTTAATTGCCTTGTATGAACAAGTTAAATAAAATAACATATTAATTGATGACGCGTCAATTTAAATACACAAATAATAAAAAGTATTGGCAACGCGCCATCAGTTAAGTTAAATAAATTGAAAAAAACTAAATTAAAGTCAAGACACTTGACAAAAGATAAATACATTTAAAGTTTACGTTACCAATAGATAAGGATCAAGTGCGAGTAGAAATGTCAACGGTCGAAATGTGATTCGAGAAAATATGAAATAAATATGAAATTAAATTTAATCAAAAAAAGAGATTGAAAGAATGTTAAGTGGAGTGTACTATCTCCTAACTTGACAGAATTGACGGGATTTATAAAAGGAATGGATTTAGAAGTTCATATACAAATGAACATAGGGGGAAGAACGGAAAAGTGTTATACTTTCCATTTCATGCTCTCGAGCCAACTGTCACTTGCCGAGAGCGAGACTGCAAGCAACTTGTTACTTGCTTGAAGCAAGTCGACTTTTCCGGTGCGCGACTCGGATGCGCATAGCTATGTCAAAAGTGGATAGAGGGAGAGCGCTCTCGCTGAACGAGACCTCCCCTCTAATTCACCTCTCGCCACTCTGACTTGAGGCGCGAGCGTAAAGCAAATGAAAATAACTACCGAATTTAATTTTTAAGAGATTTTAATAAAGAAAAAATAATAATAATAAAATACAACTAATTGATGTAATCTCTTTCACAGATCGAATCGCCAACCATCATAATGTAATGAATCATTTATTTTAAGTTAACATCTAAATTGTCATTGCTTGACATATAAATCCATTTGATACAATTTATAAAGGTTTAGTTAAATTATAAAATCGTTTAAATGAAAATGCATAATTTTTCAGTTACTTTCAGTCACGACGCCGAATTACTTTACCACACGTCTTTTCATGATGCTGTTTGTCAAAAGACTAAACATTTTTCGTGCAAACTTCAAACTGAGAAAAACGAGTGTGTAACTAAGATATTACGTCACCATATACTTATATAACAGAAAACTTAAGTTTTGCTTATCTAAAAAAACACATTGCAGCTTCTTTTTTCTAAAGATTTATTCTTAGATAATAAATTATAATAGCAGGTATTTAAGAACCAGAAAAACATAAAATAAACAAATTAATACATTATTAATGGTACTTGCTTTGAAAACTTGAAACCCAAAACTGAAATACCAACATCACTAAAACTTGCATAAACTTACAGTTTGTTAGCTTAAACTTTTTAATTTATATTACTTATGATTTGTACATTTCTAGATATCAAATTATCTTCTCTATAATACATTTTTATTCATAGCACATCATACTTCAAATGAAACAAAGTAAAAGTTATGCATTTAATTTAAAATAGTGCATCTAAAAAGTATAAGTCTATAAATGAAACTTTATTATACTTAATACTTAATCGTCCATTACTTACAAATTATGAAAAAAATTAATTTCACTTATGCATTTTTAATATACTTTCTTAACTTAATCGAAAAGTTCCAAGAATGAAATATGCTTTTTTTAATTATGGTTAATTAAAGCATATTAGTTATGCAGTAACTTAGATTATTTAGTCTTTTTTAATGTATAAATAATAGGTAATTAAACTTATAAATGTAATAACATGTTAGTTCAAAATTAGTATGTAATTATTATGCGTTCTAAGAATTTACGCCATAGAATATAAAACCTGATTATAGAATTCTAAGTAGTTAATTTTTGTCAGCGATCTTGAAATGCTTCGTCCACTCGATAATACTTTGATGAAACGAAATTATTATGGCAAAGTAATTGAGCCGTCAAACCCACGTGAATTGAATATTCATCCTGGATATACTTTAGAAAAATATTACAAATTACATATATATATCACTAAATACGCGTGTTTCTGGAGGAATTTCAAAAATTGTACAAAAGTTTCATTTAATATATTTTATATAGTAGGTTCAATATATGTATTGTGCGGACAGGTAATTTTTAATAAGTTTATTTTAAAAAGACTTGAATTTATTTATTTATTGTTATTTCTTTCAACAAAAATTGAGAATAATGAAAAATTCTCGAGATTAAAAATCTAAAACTTAAAAAACAATAGAATATTAGATTAAATAAAAAAAATATGTTCAATTAAAATTGCAATTATTTACAGATAGGGTATACAATTACATTAAATACCGTCGATGACAAAATCTGTAATACTATCTGGTGTCTGGCTCAAGTATTTATTAACACTATAACGATAAATGCTGCTATAAAAGAAAGCGTAGTTTGTATCATCTAATAATAGTAATTATTTGTTTATATACAAAATGAAGAATCTAATATGAAATAAAATCATATAGATAAATCATATATATGCAATCATGGACAATTGTTGGGAATTTTTCGTAGACGATGAAGATTGGAAAATACTTGACATGCACTGTTCAATATCCAAAAGATGCATTAATTTTTGTGCAGGTTTCACAAAACAAATATAAAATATTTTTTTTTAATATTCTCTAATACGATGTTATTAATAATGAAATGGCGATCGATTATTATTACAGCTATCGAAATATCAACGGCTGTACTTGCAATATCTTGTCCACTTATTGTTAGTTTGTTATATCCTTCAATGAAAGGCAGTTTCTTTTTGCTACGTTTTGAAGTGATGTTCATACAAGGGTACAAGTTTACCATGCAATACATTTTATATGTATTATGTATGTACAATACCGTCGTATTTTGTGTGATGTATCAAAATATCACCTGCTTCTTGCTTGCTCGAGGATTCTCGTTATTGTTGATACTCAAGTAAGAATTCCCGTACGGACAAAATATATTTTTAAAAATATATAACTTTTTGCCGAAAATATATTTTATATATTTCACATATATTTCTGGTTATGTTTCAAAATATATTTTTCCCCTATCGGAATCTAAGAATATTTTTAACATTTTCTGAATATTTCAAATTACCATTAATATAACATAACATTTCATCAATTTTATTCATTGCGAAATATATCATATAATATGGACCTTTTGTTTTCCCTTTTGTGACTCCATTGTGATTTGAGTGTAATTTATTATTTGTAATGTATATTCAGTGATTAAATTTGTGAAGTACTAAAAAAAAGTTGTAAGTACATTAAACTTCTGTAGATAGATAAATTTCAGCATTTCATTTAATGTTGAAAATTGAATTATTAAAGTTATTTATTGTTTAAATTAAAAAAAAATTATGAGCATCGATATTTGAGAGAGTTGCCAGATTAGGGCCACAATTTTCCTGATTACAATTTTTATTAGCGTGTTACTTTTTCAGAAAATAATCATATCAAATCATAATATCATAGCATTATTTATTATTTTAATTATTCAATATTCAGTCATTTAACATTTTTTTATTAATTAATAACATAACAATAGTATATTACGCAACAACAAAGATGATCGGAAACGAATTTACGATCATCTCCCATGTTGCGTACTATATTTTTCGCTCCACGGTGACAGAAAATGCAGTTTCCATCTCTAGGGGGTTTTAAAGAAACTGCATTTTCTGCTCCCTTGTGGCGAAAAATATCGTTTGCGCCATGGAAAATAAAAGAAAATTCTCTCCACGTGCGATTACAAACCTCGCCTTCGGCTCAGATTGTAAACCTCGCACTCGGTAGCAAATTTTCTTTTTCATTTCCCTTGGTGCAAAATATACTATTTCGTTACGAAGGAGGGAAGAAAGCCTTTTTCCTAAATCTCCCTAGGGGGGAAAATGGCATTTCCCTCCCCGAGTAACGAAAAGATAATTTTATTGTATTTTATTATTGATTTCTTCACATGAGGTAAACTTAAGTTTTATACAATTTTTTTAATTTAATATCCATAATTTTTTTATTATTATTAATTCATATCGCATCAGGTTAAAACCTGATTAGCTTAAACAGAATTTATATTATGTAATTATATATTAACTTGATTATTATATTATGCGCAGAAATCAACTGCGCATCTTACTACAATGCACGATGCGTAATAAGTTACTGCGCATCATTTCAACGTGCACAGAAAACTACTACGCAGGTCTTATAAGACTCTAAATATTATCTCATTTTTGCGTCTTTTTATCCTTTGCAACATCTACTGCAACAATTCATGACTAATTCGCAGTTGATGCTGCGCAATAAAATAATAAGCTATTTTTGCTACTCTTTAAGTATACAATTCATTAAAATACAATATATAAAATATTAATATTGCATTTTAAGAAAGAAATTATGGTAAGTTCATTTGATATAGATTTCACTAATTTATGTATAAATGGTGTTATAAAGGTATAGACTTAGAAGAATCGGAAAAGTTATCGATGGTAATGTTAAAGCAATGCAAATAGAATCCGAAAAAGAATTGAAATTTTGTGCTTATATACATCAAAATTTTGTAGAGTAAGTATCTTTATATAATATGTAAAACTCAAGAAATGCTTCAGTTAATTAACATTAATATTAATTGTTATTTATTTTTTCTCCTTTTTTAAAACATTTTCAAGGACCTTTTGGTTGAGTAACGAATTTTTCAAAGTACTAATAATTGTGGGCATAAGTATTTCCGTGGTAATGTTTAGTCTAGTACTTTTCTATGTAAGATTACTATATATAAAGCACTACATTTAAATTATTAACTTAAATAAAAATACTCAGTCAGATGACCGTATCTTAAAATTTTTAGTTTCTCAATAGTATGGATAATTTGTCAAGCTTCATTAAGCTACTGCCAATAGTAGTCTTTTCATTCTTCGGAATATTTATTTCGTGTATGATGGGAGAAATAATAACAGAACGAAGCTTAATATTACGAGAATATTGGTAACACTAATAATTAAACTTAAAAAAAATAATATTTATAGTAATATTTAGAGGAGCAGAGAATAAAAGATGGGCAGTAATCATTTGCGCATGTTTTTAGTATGCGTAGTTAGCTATTGCGCAGGTCTTATGGAAAATTGCGCAGCTTATCATCTGCGCATGTTCTTACTATGCACAGTAGTTACTTCGCAATTGACTATAAATATATAATACATTACATTTTTTACAAAGAAACAATTTTTGTCTATACATTTTAGTTATGAATCATCTTGGATGAATTTATCTACTAAATCGTCAAAGTTGCTATTAATGATTGTAACAGGATGTAATATTAAATGCGAAATTACTTTCAATGGACTGTTTACATTATCTATGCAATATTATATTAAGGTGAATGAGTACAATTTGAAGCAAATTATTGTTATTAAATTAATTGCATAAAACAAGCTTAACAAATTGTATTAAGAATTTTATTCAACTTCAAAATATTGCGTTTTCTTTCAGGTATTACAAGCTTCATTCACCTACTTTACTCTCATTATGACGATGCGCGATAAAATAAAATGAATATACTTTTGTAATGGAACAATTTTAATTCGGTCTTCTTGCTTTTGTAGAGGACTGCACAATAAAGACAAATGCTATTTTACATATTTTTTTTATTTTATTAGTCTTATAATATTTTAAGGACTTTTTTATTTGTATAATAAATACCATCATACATTTTGCGAACAATTATTTTTAGTTTCATAACTTTAATATTATTTCAATAAATTAAAAATATAGCACAAATTTCATTTATAAAATTCATAATTTAAATTACAATTTTTCCTGCTTCTTTCAGTGTGAAAAATAAAATTCCTTCAAAAAAGAATTTTATTTTTTAATTAATATTCAAATGTTTCTTCAGATTTTCTAAAGTAAGTATTAATTTTACAATCTTTAAAATAAACTCTCTCACATTTGTATTTTTCTGCGATTAAATTATCTAAAAAGAAGGATTCTAGTACTAAATTGAAAAAATAAGAAGTAGATATGTAGTTTGATTAACATTTATTACCATGTACAAGCCACAAAAATATAAAACAAGATTCACTGTATCGTTATACTAATCGAACAATTCTGTTACTTTAAATAGATCTGTATAAATCATACTTTTTATATCATCTATAAATCATTGTTTCTTGTATAAATTACAGTTTCCCATTTTCGTAGTGTTTCTTTTTGCACGAATGTTCTTTGACATTTTAGTTTTTTATATTTTTCAATTTTTTAACGGGAGATCGAAGGGATTTTGTTTTATGCAGTCGAGGAAACAACAAGTTTCTTCAGATGGTCCATGAATACTTGCAAGCTTACGTCATCCGTTAACACTGGAGCTCCACTTTCCTATATTAAAGTAATAGTTATTAGCATTATTAATCATTATTAATTATTAAGAAAACAATAATTAGAAATAATATTAAAAATGTTATTTCTCTTCGATTACAAAGGTATGAGATTCAGCTTCAACATTAATTATTACTAAATTATGTCAGTTTGAATACATTAATTAATCATTGTTAAGTAAGTATGTTTATTAATTAGGCATTGCGATTAGGATAGAATAGAAGATAAGCATTTGCTGTATCTAAAATCCAAAACGCCATCACCGCTTTCCCTCTGATAAAGCATGCAAAAAGTTTATAATTAAACACACCCCGTTGGACATCTGCATCCCCTGTTTTGATGAAATTGATGTGACGAAATGAAAATCAATTAATAATGTTTAATGAATCAAATTAACACATATGATATTAATTCATTTCTTAAAATATGATCATAAATTAATTTTTATATTTATAAAAATTGAAAATATGTGAAAAATTAATACTTGAAATCATTATACGAATAAAATGAAACAAATAATGAGAAAATACAATAAATAAAACAATTATTTAAACATGAAAAACACATTGAACTTACCCCGCCATAGGCATACATGTTGTTGTGTGTCTGACTGGGATTGACTTTGCTGAGCAAAAATCTCGCTTGTGAGCCACCCTGTTCAGTGTCGATGTACCTTGGCGCTGGAAATCGTCCAGCTAAAATTTCAGCTGCATCGTCAACCGGAGCAGCTAGTAATTGACGGAAGTTGTCATATTCAGGCATATCTTGGTATTTCAACTGACGCCATTGAGCTATCGTCTAATGAAAAATAAGACAATTTTAAAAACCTGACTCAGAATTTTAATTAGAATTACTAAAATAAAATTACTTCAAATAAAAAAATTTATCTGAAAAAGTATTTTAGAAATTGCTTGATTTTAAAGTACATAAGTAAAACATATAATTTACAGTACTCATTAAAGTACTTAATGAATTATCTTACTTCTCCATGGAAAATGAGAATTTGGAAAAAAGTATCCATCAACAGTATTCTGTCAGGTTGAATAGATGAAGTGTCAAGTAAGACTGGTTCTGGTGGACCATCAAAACTATAGCTATACAAAATTGGTTGCACCATAATCAACGAGTTCGTTAAATCTTCGCGCATTAACATATGCCTGTAAAAAAATTATAGCATAAAATCATCAATGAATAAAAATCTGCTATGAAACAATAGTCAGTATTCACTAATATTTCAACGACAAAGAAAATTATTTACCTATAAAAACTGGTTTCATCTGGAGAATTATTGAAAACTTGTAAAAATTGCGACCTACGTAAATGGTACATAAATTGTGGATACAGAGAGAAATTTTCGCTCAGTCTGAACGAATTTGGATCGTCTTTTACATATTCTCCAAACTTCTGACACTGTAATGTAATTTGAAGAATATTAATTTAAAAATCCTTGATAATTATTTATTTTAAATAATATAAACTTAAAAAAAAGAACGAAAAGAAATTGAATATCTTACAAGTTTAATTAACATTCGATCAACCCAACGTAAAATATCGGGACCATCGTGATGAGTTTCCGCTCTGAATACTGCTAAACGTGACATTAAAACGGCTGCAGCTTCTTGATCAAATCCAGCGCCTAAATGTTGGAATGATGTATTTGCATCAGACCAACTGTAAAATTAAAAAAAAATTATTCATAGAAATAATAATCGTAATGATAACAATGATACTAAAAATGTATAATGAACCTTCGCGCAATAGTAGTGACTCGAATTCTCTTCTGTCCATTGCTATGTTGATATTGAGTAATAAATTGGACGCATCCTCGATGTCCCTGCGGAATTGGATCTGACACATGATTAACAACATCGAAAATAAAGGCAGCAGTTGTGGAAGGCATAAGTCCGCAGAATTTCCATTGACAAGTGCCGCTGTGGCCAACTTCTAATTCGCTCACACTATCATTCATCACCTTCAGCGAAACACACGGTCCAAGTGCTCCAGATATTTTCAATCCTCTGCAAAATAATTTGAATGAATTATTTTAAGCGAAAAAAGAAGAAAATAATAATAATTGCATATTTTTATAATTATTACCTGGATGTTTTGACTTCTAAAGTGGCATTAAATGCCATCTTAAGATCGCCCTTTTGGTCTTTAACGAAGACCCTTTGGAATGTTTGTTTAAAAAGCGATGAGTTAAAAGAATCACCCATGACCATGTGACCGCCAGTGCTGTTACAGCAGGAGCACATTTCGAGTAATCCGGTTTGATCGAGAGCGCAAGAATAGATGTCAATAATATGACCGTTAGCGGCGGCTCGTGTAGCCAAGCCATCGTAATGCTTCGTCGCTTTTCGCATGTGCTTTGCATTGTCCTTATGGATATCGTGGTGAGAACGAATTGGCTGCTTCAGATCATCTGTAACCACTTGTCCTGGACCTTGGGAACAAGGACCGCCGACGAACAGCATTATCCTGTTGTTAAAAAGATAATTATTATTTCAATATTATAAATATTTTTCACTTATTTTTTGTAATTACTTCCTTTATTTAATTTCTCTAATTAACTCTTTATCTGTACGCGACAGATAAAGAGAGAGAGAGAGATCTTTACAATCAAACAATCTCTCTTACTTATCTTTCGCTTTCCCGCGTAAACGTTCATATGAATCTGCCAATACGTATCTGCGATTCAGTCACAGATACGCATTGGCATTTGTTCACCAATACATTCACACACAATAAAATAACGCGATGTAAATGGTGGGAAACTCACGTATAGACTATTCGGGACTCTGTATAGATACACGAAAAAAAGTTATATGAAAAAGTTCTATACCATCTACGAATCAAGACGTATCGTATCATATAATTAAAAAATTCCTATACCAATATAATATAAATTGCAAAAGTGACACCTCTTAATTGCTAGATGGTATAAGACTTTTTTCTATAATTCTAGTAAATATTAATAAATCTTTCTTTCGCGTGTAATGTTTTCATTACTTTAATTACTTTACTTAGTAATATATTTTATTTTCATTAGTTAAGCATAATTGAAGTGAAATACTTGGATCACATGTCCGCGATATCACATTTTTACGATAAATTACATAGGATATCATTCGATTTCTGCATTATTTCATAAATCATCATAATCATTATTATAATCATCATCATCATTTTTCATTAATCATCATTTCATATATCATCCATTTCATTAATATTTTTTTTGCAATAATCATCATTATTTATTTTTTATCACCACTGTCATTATAATCATTCAGTTAATATCATAACTAAAATCATTAAGTAAAACACATGTTTCCTCTTATGATTGAAAAAGAATAAATCTAATGATTAGATCAGTGAAACATTAATCATGATCATTTGAAATAATAAAAAAATTTAATTATTGATACTAAAATCATGTTATATTATTTATAATACATTTTTCATCAATCATTATTTAAGAAAAGTATAATCAAAACATTTTTTACTAATAATTTTATTATTGATTTTAATTATTTATCATCCATTATTGAATAACGAATTTCTACAAACGAATTCGTAAAGTGAATTTTACCTAGCTCCAGTGTTGGGATAAGTTGCTTCTAAAAGTCCAGTTGCAACTGCAAGTGCAACTCCGGTGGATCTTAGAGGCCGCTTGCCAGGCGGAACTGGCCAAGGATCACGTTGCAATTCACCTAATAAGTCCGTTAAACTCATATCGCACTTATGAACCGGTTGCAAAAATCGATTTGCTGCGGAAATCGGCTGACCTGGAGGTTGCATTCCTCGTTGCTGCATATTTTGCTGAGGAGGTACTGGTCTTCCTATTCCTACAAAAATATAATTTTTCACATTTCAAAAATGATTTTTTTATAAAATGGTTTTATAGGTTTAATGTAAGTTATGCTATGTACCTAGTATATCCTGTACTTGTTTAGGCTGCAGTTCTTTAGTACCACGAAAAACGTAACTCTTTCCACAACCTTCGTAGCCAAGTTCGTGCATTTGTACCATTTTGCCAAACGTAATTAAACCGATAAGTGCATTCGGTGGCAATAATGACAGCGACATCTGCAGAGAATCTTTCAGTGATCCCAATTCCTCTTCGTCCAAGCATGTGTCCACTACATACAGAAATATTGGTGGCATACATTGGCTTCTCTAAAAAATTAAAACGTATATATTAAACTGTGTATACAAAAGTATAAAATATATGATAATCAAATCAAATTTACATGAATTTCATATAAAACATTTACATAAATTCAGGACCATTTAATATGGATAATTTTTTTACCAGGAATGTATATAATAATAATTTTATTTAATTTATCAAAAAAATCGATATGCATTTTTCATGTTCCTAAATTTTGTTTGAAAATAAGTGTATGGTATATACAATATATAAAATAATGTTCAAAAATATATATCATTTAAACTCAAAACTTACCATCATGGTATACTCAATAGTCGAAAACATTGGAATTAATTCAGCTGGTTGATGTTGATCAGAAATCGCAGCATATTGTTGAGGGAACTGAAAAAAAACATTATTAAATTTAAATCCCATTCATTTCATACCCAATTAAATAAAAAGCCCAAACTTGTCAATTTAATATTATAATACATTTAAATAATTGTATTGACTTTTATATCAATCATTTAATTATCTCCTGATCTTAATGTCAATAAGATAAGATTTATCAGAATTAAAACTTACATTTTATAGAATATATTATTTCATTAATGTTTTAAATTCTAAACAACTTCGTTATTTTAACTTAAACAAACTAAAATTTAAAATGACGAAAATATTTTTAACTTCCATTAAAAATTATGATAATAAAATAATTCTTACAGGATTGCGTTGAAAGCAAAAATTGCAAACCCAGAGTTTGCTTCTGTAGTCGACTTGACATAGTGGATTGAGAATTGCACGGCAAGTATTTCTCACGCATATTACGGGCTCGTATTGTATCGGCGGCAGATCTGGACGCTCTTTGATCGGTTGATAAAATATACCCAGTGGAACCACCATCATAGCCGACTCATTTCTCGAGGCTGGCCATACGTTCCAAGTGCAACGTACTCCATCTCGGTCCTCATTTTGTTGTATAAATTCTTCGTACGTCGTCATTTTTATCCTAAAAATTAATAATTATTTATGAATCATGAAACAATAAATGTTTTCAAATAATTGAATTAAATATAAACAAATGTATATATATGTATACATCTATATAAATATACATATTTTAAAAACATATACAATTGAAAACTTAATTCTGAATTATTACAAAAAAATATAATAATATAGTAAAACTAAATGTAAGAAATCAACAATAAATAAAGTTTAATTGTTAAACCAATGTTTTTACAGTTACATATTTTTTGAACGAAAACACATAATATAAATGAATAATTAAAAAATAAATAAAAAGGATGAATCTAAAAACATAAACAATAAAAAAAGGAATAAATGTATTGAATATTGAGGAAATCACAGTCGACAATATTGTTTAAATTTGAGAATTGTCACTTTTAGGATACAACTGGGAGAGGCGAACAGTCGGTTACTTACGATCAAAATTGGGGAGAAAAACGCGGCCAATTAATCTGAGCTTGTTTTGCTTGTTGATTTTATTCTCTCGTTGTCACAGAACTCGTGGCATTGTTGCCCGTGAGTTCCTCGTCACCAGCAAACAAATGTTTTTCTTATTTTTCCGCTAACAGATCTGTCTTTCTCTGTCGCAACTTTGACTTCGCACGCTGTCACTTAAGGCCACGTCACGCACGGCATCTTTGCGCTAACCTGCTGCCAGCTTTGAAACTCAGACGTCGACAGTTTGTGAAACACAATTTCACCGTGCTCTTTCTCTCTTTTTAATTCGATGCGATAAACGAAGATGACAATAGTTGACATGGAAATGAACATTTTGCGATTTTAATGTTGGATCTTTTTTTATTTTAAATTTCGTTTTAATTTATTTATGTCAAGGGAAAATGAAATTTCTATTTTGAGCAGTTTTATTGTTGTTCGGGTGATTTTGTTGAATTGGTTATTTTTGAATTGTCTTATTCATTTTTTACCTATAAAAGAAAAGGACAAATGTACAAAGTAGATTGATTATGTATGTATAAAATATAAAGTGGAACTTGTAAGGACTCCTGCTCTATTTTTAGGACATATTGTTATTCAATAATAGTCACATAAATAATTATATTTTTTTGAATAATTATTATTTCTAAAAATATATGCAGAGAAGTTTCATTTCAGTAAAAATTATGTTTAATTCGTTAATATAAACATTTTATAAATAAACGACAATGTTAAAATAAGACAATTCTTTTCATTTAAATGCATGTAAATATGGAACAATTTGTAAATGTATAAAATGTGTTTTGAAATACTTTATAGTTTTTAACAATATTTTATAACAAAGTTCTTTTAAATCTTTAGGTCTCAAGAGCAGGACTCTTCATAAGTTCTATTATATAAAATTATTTATATATAAATATATATTTATATTTCCTAGGTAGTCTAGTGGTTAGTATCTCCAATCAAAATATACACTCTCAATAGAATAATGTAAAATGTTCAATTCTTAATTATTTATTCACTTTATTTAATTACATAAGAAATTACAATAAAAATATAACCGCGCAATAATAACAATGTACACGAGCTTTTTTTCAGTTTAATCATTAAAAAAGAAGTTCGAAATCTCTGAGTGAGGAGGGGAAGCTTAAAGTATTCTCTGATCTGCACTGGTGATGTTGCCCTGACCCTTGTTCAGTTCGGAAATGCAATCCCACTGGCCTTCAGAATTTTCTCGCCACAGATAGACTTTGTTGTCACCGCCGCTGACCGCTAAAATTCCTCCGGTTAATGACCAGCTGACATTCCAGATCACATCGTCGAATACGTGTAAGATCTTGGATGCCCAGCTAGTGTAATCGGTCGAGGTCCAAATCACCACTCGACGATCTTGCGAACAGGAAGCTAATGCTGCACGAGGTCGTCCGATTGCTGGTGCCCAAGCTACGTCTCGAACCTAAAATAACAAATAATAATTAAAAAAAATACTTTTTACTTATGAAAAAAAGTGAAAGATATTTTGAGTTTTGAAAACAATTTAAGGACTTTTTTCTGCAGCAGCTGACCTTTTTTTTAGCTAATCTTTTTGATATTTATTAAGAAATTACAATTTATTAGTATTTTAAATGAAATACTAAATTTTATCCTGAAAAATCTTAATGTCTTATTGACATAAGTAATTAGTATCATTATAACTATTAAATAAAAATACTGAATAATTGCAAAATAAATTTTACCCAATCGCTATGAGCTTCAAGTTTGCTCTCCTCCACCCAACCGTCATTATCTTCCCGCCAAATTTTGACTAAATTATCGCAACCGCCAGTTGCGAGCCTTTTCACCGACATATTTTGCAGTGAATTTGTGTTATTCGAATCCACAATGGACTCGGTAATTGGACACCAGCTGACGGCATTGCAACCAATTGCGTGAGCGTTATTAATTTTTTGTACATCCAACTTTGGTACACCATTGCCGCTAATCGTCAATATTGAAATAGAACCATCTGAACTACCGCAGGCCAAAATCAGGCCAAACTCATGCGGTGCCCAAGCGACGGAATTCACCGATGAATCGTGACTCGTATGTTCGTATAACTTTGTCCATTCGCCCAGTTCTTTCCAAATTATGACTTTTCTGTAAAATGAAATTGAATATTAAGAATATGAATGTTAATATTTTATTATATATTATATAACATATTTATTTAATTATTCAAAAATTGTTTAAATTGAATGAAACACATAATTTTTAAATTAAAAGAAAAGTCAAAATGACTTTAATTAATAAATTAATAAAATATCTTAAAATACAATGCAATTGAGTTTATATGGGACATTCATTGATTACAAAATAATATGAAGATTTTATCTCCGACATATGTCAAAATATACACTTACAATCTACAGCCATAAATACCACTCTTCAAATTATTTTTATTTTAGAAAAATTGTAAAATGTAAAATTGTTGACAGTAAAAATATTAAAAGCAAATTGAGTATGAAATTATTTTTAAAACTATTTCAAAAAATTAACAAATATATAAACAAACTTAATAATACCTATCGTAACTGCAAGAAGCCAAAATATTTCCAAACTTTGGATGTGCCCACGCGACTTGCCAGACCGGTCCAACGTGGCCTTTTAAATTAGCAACGAGACTCTGCGATCCATTTTTCAGATCAAAAATTTTGACAGAATTGTCACTCGAACACGTCGCCAATCTCAAACCATAATAATCCATTTCGGCATCGTGGATCATGTCTTCATGGCCCGTATCCACAGTATTCAGTACGGTGACCATTTTGCCCCTTTATTTATTAACTTTCAATTTTACTAAATAAATAAATAATTAATTTCAATTGTTGTAACACTTTAAATTGTTTTTAATCTCAAATATTGTGACGAGCTGTTTGACAATTCCTCAGCAAGGTTAGATTCGTTTGTTTGAAACGTGGAACAACAATGGTGATCGGCACCGCTAAAGTGGCGCGAAATTTAAAAGTGCCAATGTTCCTTCAATATTTTATCATTTCTCGTTGATACATTAGGAAGTTTCTGTATCGACAGTTGATAATTTTAAGTAAATATATTTTTTTATTTTTTAAATATCTCAACTTTTATATTTAAATATTTTAATTGTTATAAACCAAAATCGTATATTAAATCAATTTTGATTAATATATTTGTTACATTTTAATTTTAATAAATGTTTTTCATTTTATGGAAAAATTAATTGTTCAAAAACAAATTATTTAATGTTAAATTTTAATTAATTTGAATACAATTTGTTAATTCTATTTTTTTGATTGCTTTCAGCAAATTTAAAAGACAATGCAAATATTGAAATGGAGAATAAAAAAATATTGTCTTTGTCGATGAAGAGGAAGAAAAAAAGCGATTGCACAATACGCGCGGGGTACTTGAATGGTGCGTGCGCTTTGGAAAGTGCGAGCCATCCTTCCCGAGCGGAGAATCAATAGATGTGCGTTGCATCTTACCCCTCTGCGCTCGCCTTCTCTGTCTACAGTATATATGTATACATATATAGATAGCGCTGCGTCTACGCAACCCTCCGCACACACCAACGCCACTCATTTTCTTCCTTCCTTCCTCCTTTTACTGTTTTCTCAAATTGATGGGCCTCTTCTATCTTTTTTCCTTCTTTCTTTTTTGGTTGGTTTTTTTTGGAGGTACTGGGAAGAAAGAAGAATTTTTACACTCGATTTTTCATTTTATTATTTTAGGTGGCAATTTAAAAGGAAATATTGAGTGAAAAAAAATTGAATTAACATTTAGATAAAGGTGTAAATCACTTCCCCTTGTGAACATGGGGAGAAAAGCGAAAGAGAGGAAGAGTTATTTTTTGGATATATTTTTTAATGCATTTTGGAGATTTTTATTACTTTTTTGCGTTTTTAATTTGCGCGCTAAGAATTGATTACTTTCTTTAAAAATTTAGTGTAAACATTATTTTTTTCAATTCTTGTTTGTTTAATTTTATTTTGCAAATAAGATGAAGAGTTATTTTATAATTAATTTGTCACTCAAATTTATATTTTTTTTCACTTTCATTTTAAATTAACTTTTTAAAAAGTAACATTTTAAGCAAACTAAAAAATGTGTAGTTCTAAATTTTTTGTATAAAGTGTGTGTGTTCAACAAATTATCATGCTTTGTACGAAATGGCAACATTTTGGAAAATTAAAATTAATGTATTTTTCAAAGCGTTTAATTTAAAACGATTTAAAACGTTAATTAATGTAACAATGTTTTTTTAATGTGTTATAAGGTATTTAAATATTTGATTTGAACATTGAAAAAAGTATTAAAATAACTTCTTCTTACTAAATTTTGTATTAAAAAAATAATAGTTTTCAATTTTCTAGGATATTTTCATAATGTTATGTTTTGAAAACTGAATTTTAAAAAGAGACTAAAAATTTACTTATTTTAAAATTTTTCAATTTTCGTGCGAAAATTAAAAAAAATAATTAACATAAAAGTAATGAATTCTTCTTTTTCTCCATCCACTTTGAAATAACTTAATATAATCTACAAAGTTCGAAATTTTGTTTAAATCAAAGTATAAATTTCACTCTTGAAAAATTGCAAATTACACTAATAACCAAATATTAACTTTTTCAATTTTACAGAGTAAATTTACAGAAATATTCACAAATTTCTAAACTAAATATTAAAGTTACGATAAAATTATCTAAACACATAATTTGAATATTAAAATCTAGTATAAATTAACAATTCCATTTATTTGTTTTTACTTAATTTCTACTCTTTAGTTAACTAATAAATTACATTAATAAAACACTAAATATTAAATTTAAATTTATTTATTAAATTACACTAATAAAACAAATATTAACTTTTTCAATTTTACAGAGTAAATTTACAGAAATATTCACAAATTTCTAAACTAAATATTAAAGTTACGATAAAATTATCTAAACACATAATTTGAATATTAAAATCTAGTATAAAT